>PVKN010040049.1:0-10786 GCA_004027915.1 Capromys pilorides
CACACCCCAGGATGGGCCCTTGATCCCGCTCTAGGGAGGAGCCAAGCATATCCTAGGCAGGCCCAGGTCATGCTCCAGGGAGGAACCAATTGTAACACATAATCCTAGTGGATCATGACTCATGTCTCAAATTCTAGTAGTCCCCGCCCCATGATTGCATGAGGCTTTGGGGGGACAACTAGACATAAACCATAACACCAGGTGAGGCTTGAAGTGGCAGCTATCCCCTGGGTGCTGGGATTATAGGTTTGCACTGCCATACCCAACGTGAGCTTCCCATTCTTCATCCACTAAAGGTTGTAGAAAATTTTTGTGAACATTGGCTGAAATGTTTACCTGTAAAATTTTATTTTATTTTATTTTTATTTTTTTATGGCCGGCTCAGCCTGCCTTGGGAGATGGGGCTGGTGTAACGTGTGGTGCCTGGGGTTGAACTGCGGTCCCTGCAGTTGCCTAAGCTTGCCTAAGCAGGTACTTTAGACCACTGAGGCAACTTGCTGGCCCTACCTATAAAATTTTAGACAATAAATTTTAGTATAGTAGACTTAATATACTAGCAGTAATATCCAAAGGGAGATTCTAAAAAAACTTTTTTATTTTTCTTTAAAAGTAAAGTATGTGAATTACAGAAAATTTAGAAAAATAAAAGTTTGGAACTCTCAAACAATTCTTATTCGTAATATTCCTACTTTTATTTTTCTTGCAATTCTGGCATTTGAAACCAGGGTTAGGCAAGCGTTTTACCATTGAGTTGTTATTCCCTGTGCTCCTGTCCTTTCTTTTTTAAAAATTTGAAGTAATATCTAAGTTTCTTAGAATAACCTCTAACTTGTGGTCCTCTTGCTTTAGCTTTCCAAATAACTGGGATTATAGTTGTGTGCCACCACACCTGGTCCCCCAGCGTTAAATAGTGTTAAACTACTCTTATATTACATTACTTAATACTGCTACTCTTAGATAACACCTAGTAGATACTCATTGTATTTACTACCTCTATTAGTTATGTATTACTGAGTAACAAATTACTCCAGAATTTAGTGATTAAAATCACAGCTGTTTTATTGTTTACAGTTTTGGTGTCAAAAGTTGAAGCAATGAGTACCGTGGTCAGTTCTATTAAGGTGTTGAGGAAAGTGGCTGAGATGGGCCAACAGGGTCCACAGTGGCCTCGCGTATCTGCTGAAGGCCTTAGGACTGATGTCCACTTGCTACTCCTTGTTTTCTTTCTTCTTTCATCTTCTTTAGGAAGGTAGTCTTTAGCTAGTGATGACAGGGTTGCAAGAGAGGAAAACCAGAACTTTCTAGGTTTTATAAAGCTAAAGTCTAAAACTATATAATGCTGTTTCCACTAAATTCTTTTATTGTTGTTGTTTTAAAGACAGGGTCTTGTCATGTAGTTCAGGCTGATCTGGAACTCACTGTATGTAGCTTAGGCTATTCCTTAGCTCAGGCAGTCCCCCTGCTTCAGCCTCCCGAAGGTTGGGATTATAGGTGTGTATCACCATGCCCAGCCAAATCCTCTCTTTAAAAGCAAATAAAATTGCTATGTCAGCCATGATTATAGGGAGGGAGAGATAGTTCCCCTTGTTGAGGATAGGATTAGTACTTGTATACTGGAATAGGAGGAACTGTTGGCAGCAGACTTTGTAGATGTTTTAACAGTTCTATCTCTAGCAGATAATTCATGTCTTTCTTGAACAGTACTCTTACTCTGGACCCCAAGTTAGTGTCCTCTAAGATTCTTTAGAAGCTTCTTTGCCTATCTGCAAGGGATATGTAAGTCCTGAATTAAATCTTCCTGAAGTCTTTACAAAGAAGATTAAAGATCCAATCTTTACTTGATGATTATGAGTCTGTGTTTTCTTGGCAGTGCTCTGGATTCAATCTTTGCCCTCATCCATTTTCACTGATAGTCTTTTGCTGTCTGGAGGACTAGTGATGAGAAAGATTTGTTTTCTAACCCAGAAGTTCCTGGTTGGAAGTATTTTCTTTACACTCTGCTTGCAAGTTAGTTTGTTCTTTAGAATATATTTTCCCCATTGCACCTTTTCATTACTTCATTGTGTTGAAGCCACTAACACTGGGTGTTCTGCCTCGAAGTCCTAGCCAGAGCCACAGGTTCATGAAGTATGCACTTAATCTTTTAAGTTACTTCATGGAGCAGTACTGCTGATTTAGCTCCTGGAATATAATGTGGTTGCCCTTCCTCCAGCTTCCTCCAGTGGTGGCCTTACAGTTTTCATAGTCCCTTTCTTGTCCTACCAGGATCCACCTTCCTGAGTCCCAAAAGCCAGTGTGACATGTTTCTAAGTTTCTCTTACAGAAGCACTCCATTTCTAGGTAGGTTTTTTTTTTTTAAATCTTTTTTTCTTTTTCTTTGTTTTTGGAGTTAGGGTCTTCTAGTTTAGATTGATCTTAAAGTGATTATGTAGCCCAGGCTGACCTTGAACTCAGGGCATTCATTCCTCCTGTTCCTCCTGCCTCAGCCTCCTGATTTCTGGTATTACAGGCATGCATTTCCATACCTGGCACACAGATACAAGTTTTTAACCTATCTAGTCTCTTCAGCCTGCTTTTTTTTCTCATGATTTTCTGTGTCAGTAGTGACTGCCTGTCCTTGATTTATATGCCATCAGTTGCGGTGTTTGATGTAGGCTGATTTCAAGCTGCCCTCACTTCCTGTCTGAGGTTGTAGTGGTGTTTTTCTCCTGAGGCACTTCATTTCTCCTTGGTTCTTAACTCTTCCCACTTGTCACTCATTCTTCAAGGACTGTCTGCTCACGGTCTGTCTTTAGCAGGGTAGCCTTGGACTGCTTTATATGGCAGTTGAGGATAGCAGTTGGGCAAAAGAAGAAGCCTCCTACTTTTTAATACTAAGTCCAGAACTGGCACAGTATCGCTTAAGATGATTCTACTGATCAAAGCAATTAACAAGATGAAATTTCAAATCAGGGAGAAATAGGCAGTGCCTTTAATGAGAGGGGTGACATTGAGTGGCTAGAGGTGAAAATTTCAGTTGATTATGTTTGCATATGCTAAAGTTAAATAGCTCATTGAATGCTATGTAAGTCCCATCTCCTTTGCCATGTTAAGTTTTCTGGTGTGTTTTTTGCCTACAGCAGCTAGTCTGCATTGTATTTTGTGAGCCCAGGTTAGCACTTGGGCAAAAGCATTTTAGTCATTCATGGTTCAATGCATATGATTTTTAAAAGGTGAGTAAGATGTTGTTTATAATTCTTCTATCCTACATAGATTAAAAAAATAATATTCTTTAGAACTTTCCAGAAAACGGCAGTATAAGGAAAGAAACATAATGCCCTTCGTGGGGTACATGCCTGTAAGCCCAGCACTTGGGAAGCTGAGGCAGGAGGATCCTTGTAAATTCAAGACCAGCCTGGGCTGCAGAGTGAGCTCAAGGCCAGCCCAAACTGTGTAGTGAGTTTTGTCTCAAAAAGACAAAAAAGAAATGTAAAATAACTCATCCTGTTACCCATTTAACTCAGTTGACAGTAAAAACAATATGTACATTGTTTGGAAATATGAATGCAATCAAAAAGTACAAAGTAAAAAAAAGTACAAAATAGACAGGTTTTCTGAATCAATGTTTATTGCCTGTGAAAATAGGTTATGAATACATTAACATATTTGCATATGTAAATTTATATACATAACATGTATGTTTCAATTAAATAATGTTTTAAACATTTTGTTCTATTCTTTTTTCCATATACTGTATTATTTTTCAGATTAAAATACATAATCTTTATAAGTATATATAATTACTTTTGAAGAAGGTTAATATGTAGAATATGTAGAAAGTAAATCTTGAGCTGGGGATAGGCTCAGTAGTAGAGTTCTTGTCTTTATGTATAGGGCCCTGGGTTCAGTCCCAGCACCACACAAAAAAGAAAGTATATCTTGAAAAAAGTTCATGCTTACTTTTTTTTAAAAATGTATTTAGTACAGGATCTACAGGGTCTCACTGCACAGATCGGACTTGTAGTGATCTTTCCTGTTTCTCAGCCTCCCAAGTGCTGGGATTGCAGGTGCGTGCCACCAGGCCCAGTCTTAATCACTGTCTGAGTGTGTCCCAGGGGTGGGGCTGAGGCTGGGCCGGCATGGCAGGTTGGGGTTCAGACCCTGGTCCCTGCTTCTGCCTAAGCAAGTGCTTTAATACACTGAGCTATCTGGCTGGCCCTTATGCTTAAATTTTTTTCTTTTGTTTTTGCGAAACTGGGGATTGAACTCAGGACCTTGCATGCTTAAAATTAATAGCACAGTTCATAAATTTTCTTCGTAGTTTATTTTTAAAATTTATTTATTGGATACAGGGTTTCACTAAGCAGTTCAGACTCTTAACCGTTTGAGTCCCAAGCAGCGCGATTGTGCTGCAGAGATTTTATGTCGAGAAAATGCAGCACATTTCGAACATTGTGGACAACTGACAGTGCGGACAACTGATTGTCGAAGTTGCGTGCTCAGATTTACTGACGCAAGCACATCACACAGCTCCTTTTAATGTAAATAATACATTGAATCCCGATTGGGATTCATCGATGTAAAAGAAACAAAGCTGTTCGGGTCTTTTTGTACTCATTTAGAGAAAGCACGGTTGTGCTTTTTGGAATTCTTCGACAGTGGTTTTTCAATACCCCCTGGGACTCAAACGGTTAATTATCCTCCTCCTGTCTTAGCTTCGCTAGTGCTGGAATTACAGGTGTGCACCACCATGCCCTGTTTTGGGCCCTGCTTCTGGGCTGGCAGGGCATGTGATGCCAGGGATTGAACTCAGATCCTTGCGCTTGCCAGGTAGATGCTTAGGTTGCAAGCTGTCTTCCTAGCCCTGCAGTTTATTTTGTTCATTTATCTTTCTTCCCTTTTGTGTTATTCTCATTCGGTATTTTTATAGCTTAATTTTTTTTTCTGAATGTAGTATGTTAATATGTTTAAAACATTTTTAATTTTTGTATGTGCATATTTGTATTACATAATAATAATTACATTCATTGTGGGGAGTTAGTGTATGTACAGAACATATCTTTTTTTCTTTTTTGTCAGCATTAGATTTGATTTTTTAAAAGATTATTTGTTTAGTACAGGGTCTCACTATGCAGCTCCGACTTGGAGTAATCATCGTGTCAGACTCCCTAGTGCTAGGATTACAGCTGTGTGCCACTACATGCAGTTTCAGTGGCTGACACAGCATGGGGCCCCATAGCATGGAGCTCCTTGACATGTTATAGGGGGATCAAACCTGGATCCTTTGTGCTTGCCAGGCAGTTGCTTAGACTGCCAAGCTATCTCCTTAGCCCTTGTTTTTAAATCTTTATTAAGTAATTTATCATAAATACAAATTAACAGCCAGAGTACCAGACCAAAAAAACATATAAAATGCATAAAAGTTATACTAAGTCAAAGTACACTTGTAAATACATTGGCCATAGTACAGCTTAAATTTTGTAAGTATACATAGCAAAATTTTTTCTTTGTGCAAAAGTTTCTGTCTCATTTCCCTACTTTTTTCAGAAAAGTATATAGAATAGGGTGTGTTTAATGACTTTGAAAGTATTTTATTGAAAAATATAGCACTTTAAAACTTATGTGCACTGGTGTGTTGGAGCTGCCGCCGCCAAGCCGGACCTAAGAAGTGCGTGCCCCGACGCCCGCCCCACATGCACTCCCTATTCCTTCTGGTTCTAAATCCAAGATGACCAGTCTCAAGGATCAGGTGATTGTGAATCTCCCTAAGGAGGAGCAGGTGCCCCAGAATAAGATCACGGTTGTCAGGGTCGATGCTGTTGGCATGGCCTGTGCCATCAGTATCTTAATGAAGGACTTGGCAGATGAACTTGCTCTTGTTGATGTTATGGAAGACAAACTGAAGGGAGTGATGATGGCTCTCCAACATGGCAGCCTTTTCCTTGGGACACCAAATATTGTCTCTGGCAAAGACTATAATGCAACCGCAAACTCCAACCTGGTTATTATCACTGCTGGAGCACGTCAGCAAGAGGGAGAGAGCTGTTGTAATGCGGTGCAGCGTAACGTGAACATCTTCAAATCATCATTCCTAATGTTGTAAAGTTACAGTCCCAACTTCAAGTTGCTTGTTGTGTCCAGCCCAGTGGATATCTTGACCTATGTGGCTTGGAAGATCAGCGGCTTTCCCAAGAACCGTGTTATTGGTAGTGGTTGTAACCTGGATTTAGCCTGGTTCTGCTACCTGATGAGAGAAAGGCTGGGCATGCACCTACTGAGCTGCCATGCTGGATCCTTGGGAAGCACGGAGATTCCAGCGTCCTTGTGTGGAGTGGTGTGAAGGTTGCTGGTGTTGCCCTGAAGAATCTGCACCCTGAGCTAGGAACTGATGGGGACAAGGAGCATTGGAAAGAGGTTCACAGACAGGTGGTGGACAGTGCTTATGAAGTGATCAAACTAAAAGGCTACATCCTGGGCCATTGGACTGTCGGTGGCAGATTTGGCAGAAAGTAAGTGAAGAATCTTAGGAGGGTGTATCCAATTTCTACCATGATTAAGGGGCCCTATGGAACCAAGGATGATGTCTTCCTTAGTGTCCCTTGTGTCCTGGGACAGAATGGGATCTCTGATGTTGTGAAGGTGACTCTGACTCCTGAGGAAGAGGCACGCTTGAAGAACAGTGTGGATACCCAGTGGTCGATCCAGAAGGAGCTGCAGTTTTAAAGTCTTCAGTGTCACCACGTCACTGTCTAGGCAACAGGAGGGTTTAGTTGGAGCCATGCCAGTTATCTCTTTTATCTGACATATACTATTAAGGTGGGCTGAGGAAAACAGCAGTTTCCAAAAGTGAGAAATATAAATGGTTCACAAAACCCCACAGCTCTGCCCTGATGCCGGTAGGTACTGCACTTGTAGTCCTAGTTAGTAAGAAGTAGCCCAGCGTCCTTGAGACACCTCGCTGCTCAGGCTCCAGTTACTCTTCAAACACATGTGTGTTACTCTGTTACACAGCTTCACCCTCCAAGCCATGTCTAACCTTTCTCCGGTTGGTCACAGCCTGGAATTCAGTGTGGAAGTCCAATATTGCATGTCTTATGCATAACTTTTAAAGGATTTTATTTTGTGTATTTATGTGTGTGTGTGTGTGTGTGTGTGTGTGTGTGTGTATGTACAGTGTACATTGCTGTATAATGTAAAAAGATCTACCTCTGAACAGTGCAACCCAGCGTCACATCAACTACAATACCAAATAAACCTTGAACAGTGGCTACTGTTAAAAAAAAAACTTATGTGCATAAAATGTTAATGTAATTTTATTATTGCCAATATTCTGGAACATGGGCAACCTGAAAACATAATATGATATATAGTATTTAATTTTGTTCTGTCCTTTGCTTGCATTGGTTCTATTAAAAATGTCACAGAAAGCCAGTTTTGGTGGTTAGCCCTGTAATCTCAGCGATTTAGGAGGCTGAGAGAGGAGGATGGCAGGGAAGAGTAGAGGATAAGGTCTCGCTATGTAGTTCAAGCTGTCCTTGAACTCAGTTATATAGCCAAGGCTGGCCTTAAACTGACAGTGGTCCCCCTGCCTCAAGCTTCCAAGTGCTGATATCTTAGGCATGTGCTACAGTGCCTGGCAGGAGGATGGCAAGTTTGAGCTGAGAACCTATCTACAGCGGCATAAGTACCTGCTTGGCAAGCACAAGGTCCTGAGTTCAATCTGTGGTAGTGCAAAAAAAAGTAAGCTGGGCTGATGGTGGCACATGCTTGTAATCCTAGCATTCTGAATGCTGAGCAGATAGATTGCCAAAATTTCAAGGCCAGCTTGGGCTATACAGTGAGTTCAAGGTGAGCTTGAAAACAAAATATAGGGGCTGGGGAGATAGCTCAGTAGAATAAGTGCAAGGACCTGAGTTTAATCCCTGGTCCCGGAAGACAGAGAGAGAGGGAGGGAGGGAGGGAGAGAGACAGAGAGGCAAATCCCTCAAAAAATTTAAAAAGAGGGCTACAGTTCAGTGATACAGTGGTTTGATCCCCATTGTTGAAAGTGAAAACAAATCATGAAGCTAGCATCTTGGGACACATCTATAAATAGTTTAGAAGACTCAGGAGTATCAAAAATTTGAATCCAGCCTGGGCAGTTTCTCAAGACCCTGACTCAAAATAAGAACTTAAAAGGGATAAGGGAGCCTGGGTAGGTAGCACAGTGTGAAGGCCTTAAGTTTAATCCCCAGTACTGCAAAAAAAGAAGTGTCATGGACAGGATTTGATAACTATTGGTCTATGCTTAAGTAGTCAAATAAATGTTTTTTCATACTCAATAATGAATTTTAAGTCTTCTTACCTTTTTCTATATTTTGTACAGGTGTTACTATGCAGCTCAGACTCATAGTGATCCTCCTGTTTTCAGCCTCCCCAGTGCTGAGATTACAGGTGTGCGCCACCACACCCAGACCCCCCTGAGTCAGTGTGCACTGGGGCAGGGCTGGCGTGGTTATGTGCCAGGAATCAAACCTTGATTCCTGCGCTTGCCTAAGCAGGCACTTAGTTTGCTGAGATGTCTCATTGGCCCCTTACTGTTATGTTTTTTTTAAATAGTTTTTATTTATTTATTTTATTTATTTGTTTATTTACTTATTTTATGGCCAGCTCAGCCTGCCCTGGTGGTGGGGCTGGCGCAGCATGTGGTGCCGGGGATCGAACTGCAGTCCCTGCAGTTGCCTGAGCTTTCCTAAGCAGGTGCTTTAGACCACTGAACCATCTCACCGGCCCCCCTTACTGTTATACATACTGTTCCCTGAGTTCAGTGCTGCATTCAGATACCTCAATATGGTATTAAGTACTACTTTTTTCTTTTTGCACTATTAGGGATTGAATCCAGTGCCTTGTGAACATTAGGCAAAAAGCTCTTCCACTGAGCTGTATCTCTAGCCCTTTTACTAGTATTAACTAAGAGATTTTTTTCCTATTGTGAACGTCTTGTATTATTGTGGTACTGTGTGCAGTAGGTGAGCATTGGTGAGCAGTCTTGTTGCATTGCCATGAACTGAAGCCCATAGAGTATGTTGTTTGTGTTGGACATTTTGTTATATTTTTGCCAAATGACTAACGTGTCTGTCATAGTGTGCTACCATAGAGAATAGTTTAACTGACCTACACATTTTCTGTGCTTCACCTGTTGATACCTCTCCCTGTCTCTGTTCCTTGAGTGTCCCTGATCTTTATGCTGTTTTCCATAGTTCTGGCTTTTATTTATTTTTTGGGGGAGAGGGAGGCTGTAAGGTATTGAGCCTGGAGCTAGGTACATGCTAAGCAAGTTTTGCTTTTTTTTGAACATTGGAATCATTTTTTAAGCGGCCTTTCTAAAGTTGCTCTTTCCTCTTCCCTTCCTCCTATTTTTCAGCCATACTGAGGTTTGAATTGGTGCTCTCACTGAGCTACATCCATATTCCTTTTGTTTGTTTTTTTTGTTTAACTTTTATTTTGAAACAGGGTTTTACTAAGTTGCCCAAACTGGGCATGAGTTTGGGTTCCTCCTGCCACAGACTCCCAGAGTGCTGTATTACCACTGTGCACTTTTTTTTTTGTTGTTGTTTAAAGTACTAGAGATTAAACTCAGGACTTGGTGCTTGCTAGGGAAGTCTGGTACTGCTAAGCTTCACATCCAGCCCATTTCCAGATTGGGTACTTTCTCATTGCAATGTGCTTTCAAGATTCCCTCATGTCTTTTTATGACTTGGTTGATTATTTCTCTTTATTGTTGAATAGTATTTCATCTTATGAAAGTGCTATAGTTTGTTTAAGCATCCACTTTTTGAAAGATATTTTGCTAGGTTGAATTCTAGGTGGTTACCTTAATTATTGCCCTGTTGTTGGTTGTTTTATTTCTTGATATTTATGCCTTTATATGTTTTTTTTTAAAAATGTATTTAGTACAGGGTCTCACTATACAGATCAGACTGTGGATCAGATCTAAAAACAGAGCCTACTGTTTTCAGCCTCCCAAGCACTAGGATTATAGGCGTGTGCCACCATGCCTGGCTACACATTGTTTTTGATGACAGTTTCTTCTCACCATGTTACTTACATATTATTTTGCCTGTGTATTTTAAGCTTTTTAAAATCATTGCCCTAGAATTCACAACATATATTGTCCGGTGTTTTACAACTTTCAAATAACATTACATAAATTTGGAATCCACCTACTTTAGACTCCTGAGTAATTGGTATCCTGAGTGTGTCCCATCATACTTGATTCTTTTGCTTCACTTTGAAAGGATAATTCTACTGGGATAGGATTCTGTGTTGATGGTTTTTTCTTGCAATATTTTTTTCTTTTTTTGTTGCGTTACCAAGGATTGAACTGAGGACCTTGTGCTTGCCAGGCAAGCATTTATTCCAGTGAGCTAGCTCCCCAGCCCTTTTTCAACATTTTTTTAATCACATGTTTGCGTAATTTCTACAGACAAGTCTGTTATAATTCTTAGACATGGTATCTTAGACATGGTAAGGTGTGTGTGTGTGTGTGTGTGTGTGTGTGTTTGTGCTTGTTTTGTGGTACATTAACCCAGGTACCTCCCACATGCTAGGCAGGTGCTCTAGCACTCTGATCTGCATCTTCAGCCCTTTATTTTATGTTGTTTTGTAGTAGCATCACAAAATAAACTGCTCAGGCTTGCCTCAGACTGAGTGTTCCTCCTTCCTTCACACTCTTCCACCTTGCCACCCCCATAGCTGGGATTATACACTGTGCCACTACACTGCCAACTCCTTTAGCTTCTTTCGTTTATCTTTGACTTTCTGCAGT
>PVKN010040050.1:0-10779 GCA_004027915.1 Capromys pilorides
ATTCATATCTCTATATATACTTTTTTTAAAAGAATAGCTAGATTTTTCTTAGTATCTTCTGTGAACTTGCTGATTGCTTTATTAGGTCCATTATCTGTTTAAATCTTCTTTGTGCTTACACAGTAATTTGTTCTTTTTGTTGTTGTTGTTTTTTAAATCTCCTGTCACCTGAAGAACGGTTGAAAAAGATGTGTTTTTTTCTTTCAATGGAATATACAATGGAATATTACTCAGCAATAAAGAATGATAGACTTGAAACCTTCATACATAAGTGGATATATCTTGAACATGTAAGTGAAATAAACCAGACCTACATGTGTACATGTTGTATAGTCTCCCTAGTGTAACAACTGGAAAGAAGAAATAAAAATGGAAAGGCATAACACAGCTCAATGGAAATCAAGAACTTAAGGATTAAACAACAAAGAGGCAGCAAGCAGAAAAGTTAGGAAACATGGCAGAGGCAGAACCATGCACTTACATATGCACAGGATGAATTAGATAATGGTCCTAAGAATCTCCAGCAGGTTTTTGACACTGAGGATAGCAATGTGTAATACTAAAGCCATGCTTGGAATACCTGTCATTTTGGTCTTTTAGATGGCTGCTGCGTCTAATGTCATATCAATTATTGCTATACTTTCTCTCAAGTAAATGTTTGTTTTTAAAAAAAAGGTAATAAAAGAGAATAAGAGACAAGGAAAAATGCCATCGGATTGACTGGCTACAACTTTATATATGGTTAGATTTCTAAATTTCTGTCTAGGGCCGGTGAGATAGCTCAGTGGTCTAAAGCACCTGCTTAGGCAACCACAGGGACTGCGGTTCAATCCCCAGCACCACATGCTGCACCAGCTTCACCCCCAGGGCAGGCTGAGCCAGCCATACATAAATAAAGTTAAAAATAAAATAAATTTGTATGTAAAAATTGTAACTTTTTATCACATTCTATGGGAATTTATTATAATATCAATGATTGATGGAAAAATACTGGTTTCATGTTATGTCTTAGGCATTTAATATTCAGAAAGACGTGATTTTAAGCTCAAGTACCTATGTTCTAGAGTAATAGTACCACTAAGGTTCTCTTCTGGAGGCTTAACAAATTAAGTTTGCAGACCAAAAAATTAGAGAAAAAGAAGGGCTTCAAGGATAGCCAATATTTTGGCCCTAGGCTTTCAAGGTCAGTGAGGACTCAGGACGTAAGAGAACCTGTGCTGTGACATCCTATAACTCAGTGGTGTCCCAAATTTTATGTTCAAGGAGATTTTGGTGTCGCAGAGGAAAGGGATTGACTTGTTTAATGTGCCTAAGGAGAGTCACCTAGAGAGAAAACATTCTTTCAGGCTTTTACAGAGATCAAACTGGTCAAGCAATAGCCTTGACTCATCCAGATGGCTGACACTGACAAAAGTCCTACAAAATGCTGTACATGGTTTCAAGGTAAATCCTGAGGGGATTTGACTGACCTTGTCAGATACAAAAGTTACATGTTTTGTTATGTAGGTCTTGGTTTATCTTGGTCTTAACCACCCAGCAGAAATGTTTAACCATGAGGCATAAAAAAGTAAAGCCAGATTAGTATGCTGAGGCTGTAAAAGGCTCAAGTCAACAGCTTCCAACATTGCCAATTCTGCTTATAACCCACTACTATTATGGAATATTGGACTACACATACAACTACTTTCTCTTAGTTCAATGAGAAGAAATATTTGTACCAGTAGTGTTTAGAATATTTATGTCTGCATCTTGTACTCTGAACAACTACTATGAAGGCAACAGTATACATTGTATTGATTATTGTGGCTGTCCTACTGACATGTTTTGAAACTGTCTCATTGCTATTTCTTTCTTGTTGAAATTAATAAAATTAAAAAAAAAAATAAATCTCCTGTTAAGGTGAGAATAATTTGGTTGTATAGCTTCTGATTTGCTCCCATCTATCAGCTTTGGGGGAGTTTGGAGGTTTGGGAGGCATTTTGATGTCTTCTCAACGCATTTGTTTTTGGTTTCTTATGTCTATGTGATGGAGTTTTCAGGTTGATAAGAGTAGAAGACTTTGTTGCTAGTTGTAGTGACCTCCTTAGTTACTGCTGGCTTTTTAATGATGCATTCTGGATGTGGGTAACTGTATGCCTTTGTCTCTATTCTAAGATTTAACCACTCTGGTTTATTTGGGAGGACAAACTGAAGTGTATTTGGCCCAGCACCAGTTTTCTGGAAATGGGCCAGAGTGTTGTTAATGACACTTAGGGAGCTCAGATACTGGCACAGAAGGAAAACCAATTAATAGCAACAAATATACTATCTTGGCAGTATCAATAAAATCAGGAATAGCATCACGGATATGCTGCATACAGTAAGTCCTTGACTTTAGAATGAGTTTTGTTTCAGGAGACTTGTTTGTAAATCAGATTGGTTCATAAGCTAACAAAGTGAGCCATGTATAGTATACCTATAAAAGCTTGTAGCGCCAGTGTTCATAAATCAGGAACTTACTATATACTATCCTTGCTTTAGGATCCAGTAATGTATCACCCTTAAGCATAGAATAGAAATCTATAATTATAATACAGTGGACCCTTGACTTATGAACTCAATTTATGCCTGAAGGCTGTTGCAACTCAAGTTGTCATTTGAAGTCTGGCTCCTCTAGACTTCTAGCTCAGTATATCAGTGACCAACATCTTCTAGCCAGGCCCCACCTTTCATTGCCGGAGAATTTTGGTGTCATGCCAGGTCCAAACCACGATAGTGTATCTATATCTAATTCTTCTAGTTAGAGTATGAAACTCAATAACACTTAGACAAAGTTTAACAAGGTCTTAAAGTTTTGATTAGAAAGTAAAATGAAGTTTAGAATTCCAAAGAAGTTAGAAAGTATAATGAGGCCCGTGGATTCCTAGTCAGACAGGATATGTAAGAGTCTAAAACTCTTAGTCTGAAAATGTAATGATCTAGCATTCCTAGTTAGTTAAGGAAGTGTAATAGCCCAGCACTTTGCCAAATATTAGCAACTGGTATGGAGGTTTGATGGAAAGGGAACAGAAACTAATGATCAGAGTGAAGTTTTGGAATCATTATTTATTTGGCTATGCTTTTTGTTGATCTTGAAAATTTTAAGTCCTATACCTGGGCTTTTGTTTTTACCATAACATTAAAATAAAAACAAAAACCTCACGAAACCCTTTTCTACCTCACTTTTCATTTTCTTTCTTTGTTTTTTTGTGTGGTGGGGAGCTCAGCCCATCCCGAGGGTGGGGCTGGGTTAGCATGTGCTGCCCAGGGATCTAACTGCAGTCCTCTGCACCTGCCTAAACTTGCCTAAGCAGGCCCTTTTAGATCCCTGAGCTATCTCACTGGCCTTATTTTCTTTATATTTAAATTTTTAAAAAATTGACCAATAAAATTGTACCATGTACAGCACTTTATATTGATATATACATGTATCGTATATGCAAATGGTTAAATGTAGCTAATTACCTCATTTAGTTATTTTTTTTTAGTGAGAGCACTTAACATTCATTCTTTGCAGTTTTCAAGTATATATTGTCATTATCAGTCAGATTTATTTTTCTGATCTGTCATTATTTGCTAACATCTCCCCAACCTCCAAACTTACTTAATTACTCTGTCCTCTGATAATTGCCATTGTATTTTCTACTTCTGTCAGTTCAACTTTTTAACGATCTATGCACAAAGAAGATCACATGGTATTTGTTATTATGTGCCTGATTTATTTTACTTAACACATTGGTCTTTAAGTTCATCCATGCTTCAAATGACAGATTTTTTTTTCTCTTTTTATTTCTTAATAGTAACAATGCCTCAGGGCCAGCCAAATAGCTCAGTGGATTAAAGCACCTTCTTAGGCAGAGTGCAGTAGCCAGGGTTGGATTCCCAGAGTGCTGTGCCACCTTGCCCCCAGGGTGTGCTGAGATGGTGATGGAGACAAGGCGTGGTGGCCAGCACCTGTAATCCCAGGTCTTGGGAAGCTGAACATAGGGGGATCACTATGAGTCTGATCTGTGAATGAGACCCTGTAGACCCTGTACTCTCTCTCTCTCTCTCTCTCTCTCTCTCTCTCTCTCTCTCTCACACACACACACACACACTCATACACACACAAAGTAACAATGCCTCATTTTCTTATTCATCTGTTGATGGACTTTTACATTGATTCCATATCTTTGCTATTGTGAACAGTGCTGCAATAAACATAAATGTCTAGATAACTCATTAGACTGATTTCATTAACTTAAAAATAGCTGTTTTGAATTCTTTGTCAGACAATTTGTTTATCTCCATTTCTTTAGGATAGTGGTCGTCCTATACCTATGATATACATGTTGCAATGGGGTGTTTGTATCATTGAAAATTCTAAAAAGTTTGCCATCACTGCTTTATGGTCTGTCCTTGGTGCCTTTGTTTGGTGATGCCATGTTTCTTTGATTGTTCTTTGTCCTTGTAGTGTGAACTGATGTCAACACATTTCAGTAGGTACTTATGCCAGTCTTTGTTGTCTGAGAGTATCTTTTAGCAATAAGTCTGTCTAGAGATTCTGAGCACTGTGGTGTGGCCTCTAAGTCCTGTGACTGCCATAGTTGTGCAGTACTTGAGGGGATGCTTTAACTCCCGAATTGCTGCAGTGGTGAAGCACATCTGAAATCCTATGGTTGCTGATGTTGTTATAATGCTGAGGTTTGTCTAAAGCCTGCCAAAGTCTCCCTTTTACTTTACTTCACTATTTGGAGCTTGTTACAGTTCCTGCAAAGCCTTATGTGTTCAAAGAAGGAGGACATCTATGATGGTGATTGAATGAGCCATGGAGATGTGATACTTACCAGTGAATTAATCCACTGATCAGCTTAAAGCTAAGTGTGATACTGGGAGGTAAAACCTGATCATAGGAGGTAGATCATTGGAGTTATGGCCTGGAAGAGTATATCTTCCTCCCACCTCTTAATCTCTCTCTGCTTCATGTTGCCATGCTAGGAACACTTTCTCTTTTGCTGTCTTGGAGCAAGCTGACAATAGATTGAAATTTCAAATTGTGAGTCAGACTCATCCTCTTTAGAGTTGTGTCAAATATTGTTTCTCATTGATGAAAGAATAGTAAAGACAGAACCCAAAGTTTCTAGTCTGTTGATGGTGATGTGAGCTTGAACTCCAGTTCATTGTTTAAAGGCTTTGGGTCCCCTTCTTGCACTGGGGCAGATCTGACAGTAAAAGCCTTGAATCTGTAACTATGGAGTCTTTTTGTTGCTCAATTAGTCTTCGCTAGTTTATGTTAGGGTCTAAGGTGAAGTCCTATGCTCATTTCCACCTTTCTCCCAAGTGGTTAGTACCTGGACTGTGCTGCCTGAGGGTAAGGAAGAGAGGAGTGCCAGGAGTAAAGTAAAACTTCTTACTTTGCCTTTTTTTGGGGGCGGCGGGGGGTTCTTTTTGAGAGAGTGTTGCTCAGGAGTTCAGAATGGCTTTGAACTCAAGGTGAGCTTCCTGCCTCAGTCTCCTGAATGCTGGGCTTACAGGTTTGTATCACAATGTCCAGCCAACATGCCCTTATTGTTTATTGTCCTAAAACCGGGTACTATAATTAGGTACCTGGTTTCATTAGCTCTTATAAAGAAATTCTCTTGTCAGAGTATTCTTTTAGTTGTTCAGATTGATGTTTTCACTTATTAGAATATTGATCAGCTACTTAAAAATGTAGGTTTTCACACAGCTTTATATCTTTTTCTTTTTTAATTGGGGCTAGAGTTTTCACCTTTGTCTTTTTTCTTTGTTTTTCTACTAATTGTTTCATGAATTTTTCTCTCAGTCTGTATTAGAGTATCTTTTTTATCCAGTTACATTTGATATGATTATTTATGTTTCAACTATGCCTATGTAATAAAGTTTTTATAAAAGTGCAGGAAATAAGGTTCAGAGAGCTTCCTGGAGGGTGATGTACCCAGAGGGCATGGAAGCTCTGTGTCTTTTCTCTTTTACCCTGAACTGTGTATTTCTTCATTTGTAATATCTTTTATAACAAATCAATAAATATAGGTAAATGTTTTCCTGAGTTCTGTGAGCAGCTTGAAGAAATTAATCAAACCCAAGCAGGGGTTTTGGGAACCTGTTTATAACTTGCTGGCTGGAAACACAGATAAAAACAACCTGGGGTTTGTGGTTAACATCTCAAATGAGAAGATATAATTTTAGGGATTGAGCTCTCAATCTGTGAGATATGAAGCTGTCTCCAGGTAGAAATTGAATTAGAGGACATCTATATGATGGCTGCTGCAGAACTGACTCACATTCCGGTGTCAGAAGTGATTTGTGCTATGAATATAATTTGTGTGTGTGTGGTGTGTGGATTTAGGGTTAAAGGCCCCCCCGCCCCCCTTATTTAAGATAGGGTCCGCAGGGTCTCACTATGTAGATTGGACTCATAGTGATTGTCCTGTTTTCAGCCTCCCAAAGTACTGGGATTACAAGCGGCACCACCGTGCCCAGTCTCCAATGCCGGTTCAGCATGCCCTGGGGATGGGGCTGGCACAGCAGACTGGGAATCGAACCAGGCCTCTACGCTCTGCCTAAGCAGGCTCTTTAGTCTGCTGAGCTATCAGGCGAGCCCTATTAATTTCATAAAGAATTTTTTTGTTTTTGTTTTTCTTAATGGTACTGGAACAACTGGGTGTTATTACAGAAAAAAATAAAAAGGACTTTAGTCCTAGGGCGGCTGGATAGTTCATATATATATATATATATATATATATATATATATATATATATGCACACACACACACACATACATACATATATACTTTCCCCTCTTATTTTGCCTATTTTCTTATTTAGTCATTTCAAGTTTTATACTTCCTATTATAGAGATTCACAAATAAATTAAGTGATTAAGAGGTTTGATTGATATTTTCAATTCTGAAAAAGCAGCAACTCTGAGTTTTGAATTTAGATCTTTTGCTTCAAAATTCTGCATTCTTTCTTATATACCTGCAGTCATGAACTATGATATGTCAACTTGAGTAAGAACTGTCTAGCAGATTAGTAAAGCTCTGAATGTGTGTGAATGATTGACATGTAGGTCACAAACTAAGGAGGAAAAACTCTCCTTGGATGTAGATGGCACCAGCCAATAGGTTTGTAGTCTAGATAGAATAAAAGCAAAATGAAGAAAAACTCTTTCCTTTTCTTCTTTCGAGGAGCTCTAATCTTTGCCATTTATCTTTAGCTCCTTCATGTTTCCAGTGCAGGCTCTTTAGCTATCCAGTCAGACTCACTAGCATGCACTTGCACCAGATTCTGCAGTGACCTCTAGGCCTTCAGCTCTCTAGCCCATCGATGGCCATTTTGTGTTTTTTTCATATCTGGTTTTCAGATAACAATGTAAGTCTACCTAGTAGATCCTTTATGTAATCATACATGTATTAAGTCTGTCCCTCTAGTGAACTCTGACTGTACAGATTTTGGTAACAAGATGGGTTTGTTTTTGTGACTATCTGACCATGTGTTTCAGAAACCTTTGGAACTGATTTGTGAGAGGAGTTTCTATCTATCTAGATTCTATCTAGTTGGAGCTCAGAGAACCAGAATGCTGATAATAGGCAGACAATAAAGATTCGGCTCAAGGGGTATCAGTTGGAAATAAGGACTCTCTTGGCTGTTGAACTTCAGGCTCTAAAATGCTATACTTTGACACAAAATCGGTCTGCATTTTGCTTATGTCCCTAGACTGCAAGAGGTTTTCATTCCGAGTGCCGGCCAAGTAGCCATGTTCTGTGGGATAGAACAATAGAGAAAAGATGGCTTGAGGGCCTGTCAGGAATTGCTAAGAATCTGTCCTCCTTTCCCCCATATATGCACACATCCAAGGTGTAAGACTATAAGATTTTGCTTTGACAAAAGAGCCTCAGGGCACCCTGCTTGAGAAGAACTACCTAGGGAATTGGTTTCCTGGGATTCACTTCACAGGATTTAGCAGTACAGATGCTTGTACAGGGCCTCTGCAATTGCCATTCATGTAGGACTTGGCTACATGCTCAAGCTGGTGGCAGACCTTGGCATCACCCACCTGGTGCTGGTTTTATAGACATACAGGAGTTGGGAGATCAGGAAGACTCCTGCTTAGAAGGCCTGGTAGGTTGACAGTGTATGGAGTTGTGAGAGAGAAACTGAAAATATAGTGGAGTCCCTAGAAAGTTGGAGAAGCCTAGAATATGGAATGTCTGAGGAAAGCTGCAAAGAGTGAACAAAGGCACCTCATTTGAGAAACTAAGAGAACTAAAGACACCAGCAATGCTATAGGGACAGGGCTGCCCAAGCCCTTTGGAGTTCATGTCTCACCATGGCTTGCTGTAGGTAGTGTACTTGGACTATAAGATTTACTATTTGTCCTGTTAATTTTGCTAAATTTTGGTCTTGCTTTGTTCCCTTTCCTTCTATCCCTCTCTTCTTCCCTTTTGGAATGAGAATGTTTCTCCTTTGTCATTACCAGTAGTTTTTCACTCCTTTTTATTTTTATAGTGGCTCAGATATATTTGCTGATTCTCAGAGACTTTGAACTTGGATTTTTTAATAATACTAGAACTCTTAAGACTTTGGTAACTCTTAAGAGATGGACTAAATACATTTATTGTTGAGATATGTGTTGGTCTTTGGAGGTGCAGGAGTATACTGATATGCATTAGGTCTAAAATGTTCCCCCAAGCTTCTTGTGTTTGGAAGGTGATTGGGTTATGAAGACATTATTGTTGATTTGCTGTTTAGAGGTGGAATTCTGCCAGAAAAAGCAGGTCACTGTGGATGTGACCCAAAAGAATATATAGTAACATCTCAGTTCATGAATGCTTGTATTTGCAAGCAGTTTGATTCACAGATAAGAACATTTGGCAAGATTTTGTTTGTTTGCAGTCTTCGTGTCAGGTGACAAATATGACCACAGCCATTTTCCCACAGAAGCACAAGTGTATCCATCTTCTCCCGAATCCTAAAACAAATTTAAGTTTGTAAACTGAGTTACCACTTTAACTTTTTCCCTGTTTCTCCTAGTTGCTATGAGGTAAGTAGCTTTCCTCTGCCAGGTCCTACCATCATTCCTTCCTGTCTTGGGCTAGCCAACTATGGACTAAAGATGTGAACCAGTATAAACTTCTTCTCCTTTAAGTTGTGGCTGTTCAGTATTGTGTCTCAACTATGAGTGAATGACTTAAGACAATACTTAAGTAAATTTATCTTAATATTTGCCTTACTGTATTAAGAGTACCAGTGCTGAAGTTTCAGTTTGGATTTCTAGAAATACCTGCTCAATTTGCCCTTTCTAAAGTTTTTAACTTTATTTCCATAAATTTAAACCTCTACCTTATTGACAGTATGATCGTAGGATAAAACCAATCTAGTCATACTGCTTCTTTTCATTAATAGTAAAAAAATAGGAAAGTACTTTGTTTGGTCTAGTTCCTACGTTCTCTTCCCTCATCTTTACATTTATCCAGTGTTATTTGGTGTTCTACTCTCTAGTTATACTGAAAAACTTAACTGCAGCTGCTGTGGTTTGGATAAGTGTCCTCCAAAGGCTCAGTGTTAAATATTTGGTCTTTAACCTGCTACTATTGAGAAGTGGTGGAATTTGAAGAGGCGGGGCCTAATGGGAGGTTAGTGCAGTGGGTGTGTGCCCTTGTAGGGGATATGAGGACTGTAGCAAATTTAGAAAAAGATAGGTGAGAGGTTTCTTTTTCTTTTCTTTTTTTTTCTGACATGGTGGGCACCCTCAGCATCCTGGGCTGAGATGGTGCGCCTGGGCATCTGCACCTGGGGATCCAGGGCTGAGATGGTGTGCCTGGCATGTGGGAATGGGGATTGAACTCAGGTTCTTGTACTTGCCCGGTCTTATGCCCCTGAGCTATCTCTCTGGGACTGAGATTTCTTTTTGGTGTTGTTCTTTAGGAATTTGCAGTGTTCTTAGAAGGCAAATTAGAGGCGTTTAAATCTGTGACACAGTATGATAAGGACAGACAGAAGAAGGTTATATACAGTCTTGTAGGTACTAAAGACATCCTGTTCAGTATGTGTTGTGGAGAGACATAGATAGGAAGAGATAATAGAGTTAGGAAAAGATAACAAAAAAGATGAAGATTTGACTTTTGAAGGAAGATAAAAGAACTTTCTGAGACAGAAACATGATGTAAAGATGTTGTGGATTCAAAGAGGGGTTTTGGAAGCTGCAGGTTCTTAAATGCTACTAGATTACAGTGTTAAGTTGCGAAAAAGATAATACTGTATATCATAAATTTCTGTTTTCTTAAAAGTATTGACTTCCTTGTCTTGGATTATTATCGTCCTATGCACACCTTTGTAAAGATAGGACTAAATTTTTCCAAATCTTTTTCATGATACTATTCCTTCCTTAGCAAACAGAAAACTAGATTTTCTAGCTTCTTTGAAGTTAGTTTGGGACATCCCTCTTTCCCTTCTCTCTTTCATTCTTTCCCAAGTCGCAACAAATGATAGAGGCTTTTGTCTATATGCTACAGTTGCAGTTTTGGACCAGCCCAAATCACCAAGAAATAACTCTTAGAGAATTGTTCATACTTTCTACAGGTTTTATTTGAATATGAAGTCATCTTTTTTATTTTTTTTTCAAGATTTTTTTTGTGCATGGTCTATCTTTTTGAATTACAAAGCTACTGAAATTTGTTTTTAACCATGGTATAGGTTATGCTGTCCTGATATATAGCTTCTTAAAGATTTCCTTTATGTACATCTCAAAAATAAAAATAA
>PVKN010040051.1:0-10777 GCA_004027915.1 Capromys pilorides
AACTAGACATAAACCATAACACAGCTGGTGACACACATCCATGTAGACATTATGCATAGTCTGGCAGCAGGACACAACAGTGGCTGACTGTGTGGCATGCTAGCAAGGTGACATATCCAACCAAAATACAAACTAAGAAAAAGCCACTTACAAACTAGGGTGTGTGGAGCCAGGATAATTCAGCAAAACCTACAACAACAGGCAAATGTGTGGAGCACACGGCATCTCTGTGGAGCAAGTGCAAGCAGCTAGAAAGAAAGCAGAAGCCCGCATCCCCTCCCTCCATTTCCCGAGCTGGGAAAGCAGCACACAGTGCACGGTACACCTGGAGAGTAGTCCTTGCACTTCTGACTGAGAGGATGGCATTGTAGTTACTCTTCTCTCATTGCTGGGACAAAATACCCAACACCCAACATTAAGGAAGGACAGGCTTATTTAGCTCACAGTTAGTGAAGGTTTCAGTCCATGCTCGGCTGGCTCTGAGGCAGAGCGGCACATGGCAGAGGGCAGCAGCTCATGGTGGTGGAAAACAGCAAAACAGCAAGAGCAAAAGGGCAGCAGCAGGGGCAGAGAGCCGGCCTCCTCCCTTCCCTGTGTGGCATTCTGCCTATGTATAGGTGAAACACTCGCACTCATAATCCCAGCATTGGATCATGAATTAATCACAAACGCTACAAGTTGCCCATGACTGCATGAGGCTTTGGGGAGACAACTAGATACGACCCATCACATTCCTTCCTCAGCCCCTCAAAGTCTCATTCACATGCCTTTGTGCAAAAGGGATTTCAGTCCACCTCTAAGCGTTGCCAAAGTCCTATCAGTTTCAGCATTGCTGGAAAGCCCCAGTCACAAGTCACCACCAAAATTTAAGGCAAACTTTTAGCTGTGAGCCCCTGTACCAATGCAAAGTTAAACTCTTCCAAATGTTCAATGGCACAAAAAAAGCATTACCATTCCAAAAGGTACACATGGCAGGATACAAAGCAGTGGGACCAAAGCAAGTCCAAAATCCATCAGGGCAAACAGTATGTCCTGTAGTTCCATGGGGAACACCCAAAGCAATCTGTGCCTAATAGTGAGCTCCATGTGGTTCTGCCCCTATGGCACTCTTGGTGGTAGCTCACATGGCTTCTCTCTTAAGCCAGCTTTGCTCCCTCCTTGCAGTTTTCCTTAGATGATCCACATTCCTGGCTTTGCTAAATTCCTCGGGTCTCCACTGCACAGCAGGGTTCTCATTCACAGCTTCACATACAGCTCTCCCAGGGGGCACCCTGCCTGGCCTCCCAGGCCTTCTTCTGAAATCTAGGTGGAAGCCTTCTTAGCCTCAGAACTCCTGCATTCTGCACGCACCTAAAACCAGTGCCATCAAGGACAACATGGAAAACAAGGTGACTTTCCAACTAGAGACAGACACTCCGCCACCGTGGGCCAGATCTTAAGACAAGAGTAAACAAAAGCAACTACATACTTCCCTAGGGATGGGCATCAGGGATTGATACTATACGTAGGTATCAATCACCTTGAAAGACCCTGGAAAGAGTCACAAGCCCAAGCTCGGTAGGTGGTGTTCTTGACCGCTTGCTATGTGACTTGCCTCCCCATTGGATCCCGATTTTAATCAATGTTACATGAGCAATGGTGCTTGTAATCTCATTGGTTGACCATAGTCTTTGTCCCACCTCATACCCACCTAAGCGAGTTCTCATGCCTCACCTCTATAAAAGTTCCTGGAAGTGACAGCTTCTGGAGGGACACCCACTCAGGACCCCAAGCTCTGTCTTGGTTACTTTTCTCTTGTTGCTGGGACGAATACCTGGCACTAGAAGTGAAGGAAGGAAAGGTTTATTTAGCTCACAGTTTGTGGAGGTTTCAGTCCATACTCAGCTGGCTCCAAGGCAGAGCTCCACATGGCAGAGGGCAGCTGTTCATGCTGATAGAGAACAGCAAAACAGCAAAAAGGCAGGAGCAGTGGTGGCAGCAGCAGAGACAGAAGCAGCGGTAAGCCTCTCTCCCTCCCCTTGTACTCTATGCAGGCTACACCCCCCTCCCCCACCAAGGGCAGGTGTACACTCACACCTATTAATCCCAGCATTGGATTACGAATTAAGCTCAAAGTCTAGAAGCCGCCCTATGACTGCATGAGGCTTTTGAGGGACATTTACCATAACAGACAGAATAAGGAAGATAAGGAGAAAGCAAACCTTAAGTCATTTTAGAAAGAGAAATTCTGCCCATACAGACCTTTCCTTGGTCCCCAGTATCTGACCACTTCTCCCGGCTGGCTGAGCCAAGGTGTCATTAGGTAGCTGGCCTCTCAAAGTGGCTTAGCAACTATGCATCACCAGGTTCTGGGTTTTCACTTTTTCTTTTGGAGTTAAGGGTCCAGGTTCTTCTCATCTCAGACAAAGGACGGAACAAAATGAGCAATACACAGTAGCCAAGTTTATTCAAAAAAGCAAAAATGAAGGGCGAGGGGGTAACTGGCTCTGCCCTGTGAGCTAGGACTGAGCAACAGGAGAAAAAGGAATAAAGGGACACCTTGGAGAAGACGGGGCCTGGTATTGTGAAGACAGTCATGATAGCAAGCACTTCTTAGTGTTTACGTCCTTTACACCGTCCAAATCTCAAGAAAACCCGCGAGAACATCTACATCCGGGTCCTGAGAGGCAGGCAGTCCCATGATTCCATGCCTCAGGGATCCGATGCTGACTTTAGGTCTAGGCCATCTGGTTGAAAACCTGCTGAGTTCTTAGGCGGGGCTTTGGGAACTGTTGTGCACATGTGTACCAGGATCTTTGTAATTCACAAATCGCGCCTACTTCCCCAGCGAGTTTGCCATGCCCTAATCTCCTACCTCAGCGCCATCCAATAGAAAGACAGGCTCCTCCGGACCCTACACATGTGTCCTGATCCCTCCTACTCACTGCACCTGGCACCATGTTGATCAAGGTGTGAGAGCTTCCTGAGAGATGGAGTCCAGAGTTTTGCGCACATCAGAATTGCAAGTATGCGTCCCACAATAAAAGAAAAGACAGCCACATTTACTGAAGTTAGCAGGGGAGGTGCGCTCAGAGCCAGTGGGTTCACGCCAACAGAAACAAAACGGCGGCGCTGACAGGAAAGAGGTGGTCCCAGGGTGGTAGGGAAAAGAGAAAAAAAAAAAAAGATAGGACCAGCTTCTGGGTTTTAAAATTGTGTGCCTGACTAGTGCATCTCTTGTTGGATCCCTCTGGATGTGACCGATAGAAAAGATGGGCAAAGCCTGATGCAGCGGTGCAGGCCTGTAGTCACAGCCCTCAGGGGGCTGAGCCAGGAGGATGGCTGTGAGTTCAAGGCCCCCTTGGGCTCCATAGTGAGCTCGAGGCCAGCCTGAACTATGAAGTGAGACCTAAGAGAGAGAGAGAGAGAGACAGACAGACAGACAGACAGACAGACAGAAAGACTGAGCCATCTCAAGGGTTCCAGCGTGCCTGACTCCTCCACAATCTACTCTGCTATGATCATATGCATGACATCCATTCTCTGTGTGTTAGTGAATTTCAAGTTGGGAAGTGTTCTGTGGGTCAAGCTTTCACAGTTCACATGCATGTGCTCAACCCTAAAGTTTTAGAAATGTCTTGGGTCATTATTATTCTTCTTTCTGCCACTCTTGGGACAGTGGAAGGAAGACTGGCCACTGGGTGCTGTCCAGGTTCAGGTAGGAGGGAGAGGGGTCCACAGCCACCAGTGCGCTACCTGCAATCGTAAGACTTCTGGTTCTTCTCAGAGTCGAAATGACCATGAAAGGTCAACGTCTTGAATTAGTTCAGGACATGGGAGCAGCCGCCACAGTGGCCTAACAAAAGACACTCAGGAACGAGCACTTCCAGAACTGCTTCAGAAAGTGGCAAGGACAGTGGGGATAAGTGTTTTTGAAGTGAGGGGAGTACTTTGAGGGAGGTTAAATCATGTGCCCTTTACTATAATAACTTTTTAAATTTAAACACAACCTGTATGGAGCCAGGGGGATAGCTCAGTGGCACAAGCACCTGTCTGGCAAGCACAAGGTCCTGAGTTCAATCCCTGGTACTTCCCCCACCCCAATAAAATAAAATAAATTTAAAAAATAAACACACCAGGGCTAGGGAAATAGCTCAGTAGAATAAGCGCTTGCCCAGCAAGCACAAGGTCCTGAGTTCAATCCCCGATACCAAAAAAATAAGTAAATAAATAAACAAACAAATACACCATGTTTTGAGATCACATCTTGTATACAGTTAAGGATTTGGGGCATATTTGGAAGGATTTTATGCTGAATAAAAATGATTACTGAAGAAAAGTCCCATTTTCTCATTTTGCCACAAAAGCAGTGCCAATGCTGGGAACTTTGACGACTACTTGGTGACTATAAGGTGACAGCTAAGGATGAGTCAGCACACTGGGGACAAGCAGGCGTCCGGGGCTCAAGCTCTTGATCCATCGCAGCCATTTGTCAATAATCTACTACGTAATCAGAAAACATCTAGAATTCTTTCTCAGGACCTCGCTAAGGCTCTTCCTGAGGGCGGCCTGAGGTGACCTGTGAAAATGGTTCGCTACTCTCCCGGCCCAGAAAACCCCACAAAATCATGCAAATCAAGAGACTCAATTCTTCATGTCCACTTTAAGAACACGCGTGAAACTGCCCAGGCCATCAAGTGTACGCATATCCAAAAGGCCACCAACTATCTGAAGGATGCCACATTAAAGAAGCAGTGTGTGCCGTTCTGGCGTTACAGTGGTGGAGTTGGTAGGTGTGCCCGGGCCAGACAGTGGAGCTGGACGCAGGGTCGGTGGCCCAAAAATGGTGCTGGATTTTTGCTGCACATGCTTAAAAATGCAGAGTGGTGCTGAACTTAAGGGCGTAGATGTAGAGTCTCTGGATATTGAACACATCCAAGTGAACAAAGCACCCAGGATGCGCCGCCGCACTTACAGAGCTCACAGCCGGATTAACCCACCCATGAGCTCCCCCTGCCATATCGAGATGATCCTTACTGAAAAGGAACAAATTGTTCCTTAACCAGAGGAGGAGGCTGCACAGAAGAAAAAGATATCCCAGAAGAAACTGAGGAAACAAAAACATTTGGCATGGGAATAAATTAAGCAGAAAATAAGTGCAAATAAAATTTCAAAAAAAAAAACCTCGCTAAGAAGTGTGAGACTTCGGAGAAAAGGATGGGTCTTCACCAACAACATTGAGATCAGTGCACTGAGGGAAAGGGGCTGAGCTGGTAAGTGGTAAGATTCGAGGCAGGGAGGGAACTCTGCAACAGGGACACGGGGGACTTTTACATGCGGTTTATGGCCTGGGAAAGAACACACATAAAATGTAACCGTTGGGAGCACAAGCCACAGGGACTATCGGTGGAGCTTAGCAGCAGACTGAGTGTGAAAGGTAGTCTTTTCTGCTGAAGAGGATATTTAAGATAGCTATTTTATGCAGATTTCCATTTCTGTAAAATGTGTATGTGGTTGTTTCACCATACCTTAGAAAGACAATCTAAGACAAAGGGCACATGCTAGTTTACCTGCCTTAAGTGTATATGCATATCAGAAAGATTCCCAGTGTCTGGTCTGCCCAGCAACTGTGATGTCATAAGGACCAACCAATCAGGTTAGATTATTAGGTAAGTCCTAACAAGGGGACACAGCCTGTCGTGTTGGTGATTTAAAAAAACTTTTTTTTTTTTTTTTTTTTTTTTTTTTTCTGGACCAGGGTTCAAACTCACAACCCTGCACTTGCCAGGCGGGCACTTGTGCCACGGAGCTGTCTCCCAGGCAGGCTTTGTTTAATGTAGCCATTCAGCCTTCTGCAGGAATAAAGCCTTTTCAAAAGCTTTTCACAAGCCTGGTTTCTTTTGTCCCACTTGTTTCCTCAGAAAATGCATGGCCAACAATTCTGTGCCCACACGTATGAGGCCCTGGGTTCCATCAGGGACCCTTGGAGAAAGGACAAAAGTTCTGGAGCCAAACTGCCTAGTTTCCAGCTCAGCTCCATCATTTATTGACCAACTGAAAAATAACCACATACCCTCATTTCATCATTTTTATTTTGTACCAGGAATCAAACTCGGCACCAGGCAGGCGCTGTGCTGCTGAGCACAATCCCCAGACAATCATCTTCTTTAAGAGGAGGATTAAGGCAGTACATGACATGGGCTGGTGAGATGGCTCAGCGGTCTAAAGCACCTGATTAGGCAACGGGAGGGACCACGGTTTGATCCCCAGCACCTCATGCTGCACAAGCCCCACCCCCAGGGCAGACTGAGCCGGCCGTAATTTAAAATAAGACTTCATTTAGCCAGGTGTGGTGGTACACGCCTGTAATCCCAGCATTTGGGAGGCTGAAGCAGGAGGATCACTGCAAGTTCGAGATCAGCCTGGGCTACAAAAGTGAGCTCAAGGCCAGCCTGAGCTGCATAGTGAGACCCTGTCTCAAAAAAAAAAAAAAAAAACAGTACATGACACAGGCTGTTTTAAGGACAGAAGGGATTAGCAAAAGCAACACAAAGGCCACATACACAATCAGGGAGGGAGAGCAGAAGCCACAGCACACAAGCGTCCTCCATAGCTAATCATCTGCCCAGGGCCTCAACCTTACCTTCGCCTCTCTGTGTGACATTCCTGAGGACACCTCTCTACAGAATAAGCTCTAGCGGATGAGGGCCTCCCACCCCCACCCCTGGCTACCATCATCCTTTACAGTAAAGCTGATTTAAATGTCTTTCCCCAAGACGAGGCTTCTAAGAGCACACAGTAGGTGTGTTCACAGTAGGCACTTCCCTTTTATGGAATAAAATAATGAGAGAATGAGGAGAGGGACAGGAAGTCAGCCTTTGTGATGGGCTTTGAGGGTGGACAGAGTGGCCTCGGAAAACGTGGAAAGAGTTTACAGTCCACTAGATCATTCATTAATCCTTCCTTTGCTTATCTGTTTATTGGTGGACTGATTGAGTTGAGGGTCTCTGCTCTGCTCCTGCTGGACCCGAGCGATCTTCCTGCTTCTGTCTCTCAGGAAGTGAAGACTCGCGTGCACCGCTGCACCCGCTGACAGTTTAGCTCATTTGAGAGGACCAGGCAGCATTTGGTTTGCTATAGGGTGAAGCGCAGTCACCGGGCAGCTCCCCGAACTTCCTGTGAAGCTGGCAAACACCGAGGAATTATGACAGTCTCATGCGTGGTGCCGTACAGGAATGCAGCAGTGGAGGGCGAAGGGCAGGAAGGCTCAGCGGGAGAGAGGAGGAGAGGGTGGCTGACGGGGGCAGGAGGGCCACAGCAATAGAGGCAATAAACGACGTGTTGATTTGAAAAAAAAATCAATGGATCATGGCCACCAAATCAAGAAAAGTCAAGTCAAGGGTTGTGAGGATGCTGATGTCACAGAGCGGGCAGAGGGCATGCAGCATTTCTAAAGGAGAGAGATTTAGAAGGATGTATTTGGTTCTGGCTTCAGAAATGCTGAATTTCAGGGGCTAGTGAGTCACCAACAAAGAGACAGAAGACAGGGCCGTCGCAGAGAGGTCAGGATCTGACCTCAGCTTGGAGCCAGGACCCCATGCTGGGAACAACAGAGAAGAGAGAGCAGTAGGGGAACGGATGACTCGCACACCACTGTTGATTCACTGGACCTCACACACGTACAGGGGGCTCCAATAGCCGCAAAAAGGGCTGTTCTCGAGTGCACATGGAACTGCAGTCACCAGGATACACTACACATTGGAACTACAAAACTCATTGTAGGACCAGCAAGATGGCTCAGTGGTCTAAAGCGCCTGCTTAGGAAAGCTTAGGCAACTGCAGGGACCGGGGTTCGATCCCTGGCACCACATGCTGCACCAGCCCCACCACCAGGGCAGGCTGAGCCTGCTGTATTTAAAAAAAAATTTCAAAGATTGAAATCCTACCTATTTTTCTAGGACCATGAAGAGTAACTAGAAAAAGTAGAAAACTTAACAAGCATGTGGAAGTTGAACACTGTACTCTTCAGTAATCAATGAGTACAATTAGAAATTATAAGAATTTAGCAAATAGCTTGAGGTAAATGACAGTGAAAATCTAACTCATCAAAATGCAGGGCGTGCCACAGCAGCGCCAACAGGATGATCACAGCCCTAAAGGCTTGCATTTGGACTATCATCAAGAAGTCCACCCATAGCAAATGCTGGAGAGGCTGTGGAGGAAAAGGAGCCCTTCTCCACTGTTGGTATGAGTGCAGACTGGTGCAACCACTGTGGAAATCAGTGTGGAGATTCCTCGAAAAGCTAGGATTGGAGGTCCCACTTAAGCTAGATATTCCCCTCCCAGTATTTTTCTTGTTTGTTGTCTTTTTGAGACAGGATCTCGCTATGCAGTTAAGGCTGGCCTTGACCTCACTTTGCAGCCCAGGTTGGTCTTGAACTCGCAGCGATCCTCCTGCCTCAGCCTCCCAAGTGCTGGGATTACAGGCATGTACCAACATGCTTGGCTCCTCCTAGTAGTTTTCCAAAAGAACTGAAATCATCATACTACAGCAACATATGTGCACCCTTGTTTACAGTAACACAATTTGTGATAGCCAAATCTTGGAAACAACCCAAATGTCCATTAACTGAGGAGTGTATAAAAAAGATGTGGTATTTTTACACAATGGAGTATTACTCAGTGTTATATAAAAGATAAATTGAGGCTTTTATAGGTAAATGGGTGCAGCTAGAGGCTGTATTGGTAAGTGAAATAAATCAGACCCACGTGTGCAAACATTGTATTGTCTCATTACGGTGACAACCTGAAAGAAAAGGAAAATGGGAAACAAAATATCACACACACACACACACACACACACACACACACACACACAGAGTCAGACCCAGGTATGGTGGTGCATGCTTGTAATCGCAGCGCTCAGGAAACTGAAGCCAGAGGATAGCTACAAGTTCGAGGCCAGCCTGGTCTACACAGTGAGTTCAAGGCCAGCTTGAGCTATATAGTGAGATTGTCTCAATGACGCCCCCAAATCTGTTAGAATTAATAAGTGTGATCAAAAACTTGAAGGGTACAAACACTCAGACATCTGCTGTATTTTGATATTCTAAAAATGAGAAAACTTGGAAATTTTCTGATTTCCAAAAAAATGGAAATCAGAAAATTCCACTAGTATAAAAAAGAAACAAAATCCCTCAAAGTAGATTTAATCAAAGAAGCTAAGAACTTGTACAATGAAAAATATAAATCATTATAAAAAGAAATTGAATGTACAAATGCACAAATAATGAAAAGTCATCCCATGTTCATGGATTAGAAGGACAAATATTATCAAGATGTCACTACTACCCATATCAACCTGCAAGTTCAGTGCAATTCCTGTAGTCATCTCAAGCCTGCTGCATGGCACTTGCCTGTAGTCCCAGCACTCTGGGAGGCTGAGGCAAAAGGACCACAAGTTTGAGGCCAGCCTAGGCAACTTAGTGCGATCCTGTCTCCAAATGAAAATGTAAAAAGGGCTGGGGATGTCGATCAGTGCAAAAGCCCTGGGTTTAACTCCTAGTACTGAAAAAAAAAATTTCAGTAATATTTTTGCAGAAATAGAAAAATCCATCCTAAAATTCATACAGAACCTCAAAGGACCCCAAACAGTCAAAACAGTCTATGGGGAAACCCACGGCGCCTCAGCCCGACCTTCCGAAAGCACACCGTTGTTCCCAGAACACCCCACTGGAAGTGTTGGCCGGGGGCCCAGAACCCAGAGCCCAGCCGGTCAAGATTGCCTGTTCTCCTTCCTAGTGGGAGGGCTGGGTGAGGAAGCCCACAGGCACTTAACATGGAGAAACTCTCAGTCAAGTTCAAGGCCCCCCAGGCAGTCACCACAGTAGACTGTGGCCACCAGCATGACTTACTCTGAAGACGGGCTTCGCTACCCAGTCAGCCCCCACATTCACGAAACGTCCCAAAACCTGGACCCTGGTCCTCAGATTCCACAGCAGGCTCTAGTGAACCTGGCCTTTAGGGTCTACAGCAACAGAGATGAAAGTGCCCGGAAGCAGGGCACTTCTGGGAGACCCCATCAGGTCACCCACTGGCTTGACCACAAAGAGATCTAAGGTGCCCCAGCCAGAAACACCTTGCCACTGCCAAGCTGCAAATGCTGCAGGGACGGTCCCTGGGCTAGAGCATGCCTCAGCCCAGGGTTCCTCCCCACACCGTGGCCTGCCTGTGGGGGTCCCCACCAAAAGTCAGACCACCTGGTGCCTGCAGCTGCTCCTCTCTCTGCAATGACCTGGGGGGGTGGGGCTCTGACTGGCTCTTTCCCAGACCTGCCTGGCCTGTCACAGAAGATTAAAGCTACCAAGGACTGGTCTTTCTGGCCCCACCTCCTGCTGTGGTCACTGACAGCAAATCTCCAGACCCTAAGCACCCCACTCGGTGTCACCTGGGTCAACGCCTCTCCCTACGCTCCTCTTTAGCCATCCCTCCATGTCCTGCTCCTTCTTTAGGCAAGACATCTTAACCATATTGTCAGTGGTAGGCTCCTGCCCAAGTAAGAGCTGGGGAGTCACTGTGGTAGTGGTCCAACACGGCGGAAGCCCCACAATAACAGCTTATCTTCCCAATAACCACTTCCCCATCTTCTCCCTTCAGCCCTGAGTACAACTCTTTTTTTGTTTGTTTGTTTTTGGGTTTTTTTGCGGTACAGGGGTTCAAACTCATGACCTTGCTCTTGCCAGGCAGGCACTTGTGCCACGGAGCTATCTCCCCAGTCCCCTGAATACAACTTATTATC
>PVKN010040052.1:0-10775 GCA_004027915.1 Capromys pilorides
AATCCGAGTTTTCTTGTGTAGTGGTAGTGATGTATATTTCTGCATAAAACGTATAATAATGTACTTATTCATACTAGACATTTTATAAAAGTTTAGTTGGAAGCTTAACCCTTTAAGACAAAATAAATCAAGTGTGTTTATTGATTGGGGATTGCCTGCTTTATTTCAGAGTACCTTGATTTTTATTATACTATGTTATAATTGAATTCAAGTATGTACAAGTTCAAATTTATGTAGATTGTATCAATATTATAATAAAAACTGTCTAAAGTTGAAAAAAAAAAGTTTGAGTACATTTATACAGTTAGAATTCAGAATTTGTCCCGGGCAGTTATCTAGGTAACAAATAGTTCGCATATTTAGGATTTTTGTAGCTCCATTTGGATTTCCTGAGTTCTCCATATAAAAATAGGCTTGTTGGAGCAGAATTTTCAGGCAATAGAGCCTTTTCATTAACACCTCAAAAGTAATGACAATGACATTTAGATTATATGAATGTTTCTTAAAATGGAAGAATTTTGTGATGACATTCCCAAGATACACATACATTTATAATCTTTTTTCTTTTTTTCTGGCCAGCTCAGCCCATCCTGGGGGCAGGGTTGGCATGGCATGTGATGCTGGGGATTGAACCACGGTCACAACACTTGCCTAAGCAGACGCTTTAGACCTCTGAGCTACATCGGTGGCCTAAAATTTTAACTTTCAAGATCAGATGCAAGTTAAAGCTGTGAAATAATTAATTTGAACTGAAAAGTGAGAGAATAGAACGACTATAAATGTACAAAACATTTGGAACATAATAAGCAATGGTCGATTCCCTGTCAAGTAACAGGAAGCACAGAGCAGTTGTAAGTATTTATTACTATAGTGTTTTATGACTAATTGTTGGGAACAAGGGTGAAAAAGGGCTCCTGGTCTGTCCAGAACATGTCTCTGTAGTTCAAGGACATGGGACCTCAACAACACACCCACGGGCTAGGACATAGATCCACTCGTTTGTGTCACAGAGAAGAGCTTTAGGACACCATTGGTAAGAACTAGAGAAAGACTTGTTAGGCAACAATAGCATATTCTCAGAAGGGAGTGCTGGTAGTCAGAAGAGGGACACTGCTGTCACCAGAGCACTCATGTGTTCTTACAACACACTCAGGACATCTAGGTTGGATATTCTGTCTCTATGGTGGAAACTTTTATTAGGCTGGATTAGATGCATATGATTTGCATGTGTTTAAAGTTCTGTTTTCTTGTAGATGGAAGTCAATGGGATTTGAGAATCTGTACTAGTACGGGGGAAACACGGGCTGGCTTGGTTTACATGTGACAACTACAGCATGTTTAGGACCATAAGGATTTTTTGAGTGAATTTCCTGAAAGGGAAAAAAGAAAAAATCATTCTAACTCTGAGTTACTTTGCGTTCTATAGTTGGAAGTTCTTTTTTCTTTTCTTTCTTTCTTTCTTTCTTTCTTTCTTTCTTTCTTTTTTTTTTTCTTTTTGAGACAAGGTTGCATTATGCAGTTCAAGCTGGCTGTGGGCTCACTTTCGTAGCCCAGGCTGGCCTTGAACTTTCAGTAAGCCTCCTGCCTCAGCCTCCCAAGTGCTGGGATTACAGGTGTGCACCACCATGCCTGCAAGAATTGGAAGTTCTTCATAAAGAACAATTTTTAAATTATAATTATGTTTGCCTCCTTTTTCTCTATCTTTATTCCTTGTATTTACCTCAAAATGATTGGAGGTGAAATAATGTACAGAACCAAATAATTAAAAGTTTATTACATTAGAAATCATGCCAAGAAATATTGTGACAAACATCTAAAAACCATGACATTCTGTTTTCTGACACACCTTTAAACATACAAACTCACAAAGATACACATATACGCACTCACACAAGTACACAAAGGTGCACACATACACATTCAAACACGTGCACAACCTTTGCTCAGAACAGCTAATTCTTGGAAGTTGTTATTTAAGGAAAGAGTATTTTCAAAATAACTGCAGCCAAACTGTCAACTGCATGAGAGCAAAAATAATTGAAAATATTTTCTTCTTTACTCATTAAAAATCACTTTTATTTATAACTAAATGATATGCTAATTACAAAGCTTTGTCATTGTTACCCATTATTTCTCACAAACTCTTACGAGACTTAGATTTTTAATGTGATGTTTAGGAGTCAAAATGTGTTTAGCAAATCTTGAACACAAATGAGCAACTATATTTTCACGAATAGCCCAATGTGAGCATCGTCTTTACCAAACCCAGTACCTTTAGTGAGACACCCTGCCGAGTAAGATTGCTTGAACAAATGAAAACATGGACACTGAGCAATTGCTGAGTGCTTTTCATTTTAGACAAAGAGCTTTCTATCAGCATTTAATAAATTTATGGTGGTAAAAGATCTTATTTTAGTTACTTGGATCTTTGGACGCCATCCTAGAAGATCATTGTTCAGTGACCTAACTTAATAGACTAAAATGAGTTGCTTTGCAGTACTGAGCTTTGCTTCCCAGGTGACCGCGGCGCTGGACCACTGGTGTTGACACGCCCTGAGATGTGTGGTCGTACCTTTGCAAGGTGTCGGAATTCGTCCGTGGCCCTTGTACTCCAGCAGTTTCCCGGTTGTTTCTGATCTTCTCTGTGGCATACCGTTTTCTTCCCACTATTTGAATTGAGGCCAATGCCTGTGCCCTGAGGGTTCCTCTAGCCCCTGGGCAAGTGTACATATGTTATGCTTTGGCAAGGTCTTTCTAAAGTTCTCAAGCAAGTTTCAACTTGAGATTCTTTGGCCTCAGCCTCCCAAAGAGCTGGACGACATTGTGTGCCGCCTCCCTTGGGTCTGTACTATAGGAAATCTTAATCATTATTAGTAAACATTTCATAATGTGAAGGAAATGTTGTATCTTTAGTCTTCTACTACACTGAGAAAAAGGAGCAGTCATGCTGTATGTAGATAAACAATACTGACAGAATAAGATATGCTGGCAATGATGTCTTAAAAGCATATTTACAAAATACACAAAAAGAAAAGATGCTGAATGTAGTGGTCCATTCCTGGAATTTCACCACTTGAGAGGCCAAATCAGAGTTGCCTCAAGTTCCTTTGAGGCGTGTCTGGGCCACAGAACCAATTCAAAGCCAGCTCAAACTACAGAGTGAGGAGCCCCATCTCAAGAAGGAGCAAAACAAAAACAATAAAACAATTAAAAATCAGAAACCACATCATGAGCTTTATTTAGTTAACTGTAATAGTAATACTTTTTAGGAATATTTTGCAGTTACCATATTTATCTAGCTTACCACACTGACGTAACTCAGATTTTGTTACTTTCCAATATTTCGTTCTTAGCACAGATACAGAACCACTTTCTCTTAGTTCAGTGAGAAGCAAGATTTGTACTAATAATGTTCAGACTAGACATCATGTCTGCATCTTGCACTCTGAATAAGCACTACAAATACAGCAATATGCAATATATTAATTATTGTAACTGTCCTACTAACCTGCTTTGAAAGTCTCATTGCTATTTTTTTCTCATTAAAATTAGTACAAAAATAAAACCAATATTCAGTTCCATTAATTGAGCTACCTGCTCCTCTAGTAACTACTACTTTGCAAATATTTTTAAAAGCTCATTATTTTCGTAACAAAAACAATACCTGTAATTATAATCTCCCATGTCCATAATTTTTTAAAAAATATTTTATTTTTCTATGAGATGCCAGGATCCATGGATTTTTCTACATTGTAAGTCAGAAAATTTTGATCACTATTTTTTAAAGCAATGTTTATGCTTCTGCTCATTTCTCCTGTCGTACTGGAATCCCGACAGTTCTTTGACATCTTCTTCATCTCTGGCTACTGCAGCATGGATGATTCTAGGCTTTCTTTTTTTTTTCTTTTGCCCAATGTTTTGACCTCACAGAATGGATGTTTTATTTCAGATATCTCATTTTGTTATTTCAGAATTTTATCCTGATTTCTAAACTGTTTTGCTTTCCTCTCTTATAACCTTCATCTTTCGTGAAATTCCCGTTGTTGTCATTCTTTATCGTCTCCTTAGGGGTTCCGCAGCGGGGTTATCCTAGCTGCCCACGCCACCTCTGCTGGCTTCACATGTGGGCATTTGCCTCAGTTAGTACATGTATGTCTTTGCAGTGCATCACATCTGTAGCTTTTTAATTTTTATAATATGCTGGACATTATATAATTAAAAATGCTGTATTTTAGACACTTTGAGTACTCATATTTTCTATAAAATTTTTGAGTTCTCTTTTAGTAGTTTTTATATTTAAGATCACTTTGATTTTATAGAGGTTTGGCTTGAGACTGTCAGATATTTCTCAGTCTATTTTGTACATAGCTGTGAAGACAATACTGTAGTTTTGGGGAAGTTTGTTATTATTTTTTTTTTATTCCTGAAATACAGTTCTTCAAGTTTTTCAGTGGAAAGCCAGCAAGTTTACAGAGCCTCTTGAATTCCTTGGGCCTTGACCTGCCGCTGTACCCCACTTAAGGTGATGCTAAATCACTGCTGAGTGTTCTTTGAGGTTCCAGGGTTACTTTTAAGTCTCATCAGTATAAGAAAGATGCGTGTCAGGTAAAGGCTGAGGGGTGCAGACATGCAGCCTTGCACTGGCCCTTCCCTGGCTTGCCGTTCACAGCCACGTCCTCTCCCCTTACACCCAGGAGCTCTGAAAACCGGAAAGTCCTACCTCTGGTGGGTCACCAGAGGAGCTGCACAACTGTGACTGTACACAGACCAGGTCTTTTTGTCACAGGACAGGACTGGAGTAGGTCCCTGAAATGGACATGCCAACTCCACCACGCCCACCCCCAGGCAGAGTAAAGGTCAGTGCTTCTCACCAAGCAGAGTGGGCAGTAGGTGCGAGGGAGATTTAGGCTGTGTGGGTTAGCCTGGAGATTGGAGGCTGGTTCCTGACAAGCAAAGACACATACATAGATTTGTTTGGTTTTCTTTTTTTTTTTTGGGGGGGGGCAGGGTTTGAGGAGGCAAAACTTAAATCTTGATGCTGTTGACTATAAGTAGGTGAAACAATTCTGAATAAGACTACAGCACATGAGATCTAAATTTAAGACAGTCTTCAGATTAGAAAAACCCAGCTACTCCTTAGATAAAGAGTAATATCTAGAAGGGCCGGTGGTATAGCTCAGTAGACTAAGGGTTTGCTTAGGTAAGTGCAGGGACCAGAGTTTGATCCCTGGCACTGCATGCCGTGCCAGCCCCACCCTCTGGCGCGCTGAGCCGTTGATGGAGTCCAGGTATGGTGGCACACATTTGTAATCCCAACACTAGGGAGGCAGAAATCGGGAGGATCACTATGAGTCCAGGCTGTGTAGTGAGACCCTGCACAAAAAATAGAATAGAATAGAATAGAATAGAATAGAATAGAATAGAATAGAATAGAATAAAGAAAAATATCTAGAATATCTGCACACTTAAAAAATATTGGATTCCTCCAAAATGAAAGAGAGTTCTCTGAATACATTGGTGAGACAACAAAGGGATTTATCGGGGTGACTTTTGAAAGTGCACATACTAAGAAACAGAGTGTGGGCCCCAAGACTGAGAGAGGCGCCTTTTCATTTAACCTGCGCCTATTTGTATGGACGACAGCTGTCCTTAAAATGTGCTGGCTAAGGTGTGTACCCTGGTGCCTGCCTGGCTCTCCCTGTGTACTAAGTTAACTTAACAGAAAAGCCATTCACATGTACTTGAAGCCGACCTGTGCCGCCTGCCTTGGCCCCAAGCTTCCTGAGGACAGGAGTTAACAGGAAGCAGCAAAGTTCTTAGGTGCAGAGGGGTCGGCCGGCAGGAGCGCGACTTGTAGGCGCGAGACTCAGGCCAGGGCCTCGGCTACAGACCTGTTTCTGTTACAGACCTTGGACATTTTTCCTAAAAAAGAGAAAAGGCGTACATAATGTTATGCCTTGAGGACACAGGTTTTCATAAAATACTTTCGATATTAGCAACCTCGTTGTCTCTGAAATCTACTTCTTCTGCCTTGTTTGTCACCAGCTCTTCTTACATCGTAGGCACGAGTGCACCCCCTCATGAGAGGGGGTGCAGTGTGTAACTCAGGAAACTTCTCTTGCGAAGCTCCATCGCTCTTAGCCTCTGCTTTCCTTGCATTATTTCCCAAGTGCTGACGTGGCTGTTCATCACCAGAGCTCGCGCACTTTCATGGAACCCTCAGCCTGACGTAAGAGAATCAACCTACCATTAATTTCTTCCTCTCTGGCCATTCTGAATGCCGCTAATGTCATGTCAAGTCATCAAATTTAATTTAATTTTGGAAATATTTTATTTCCAAAATATTGTATTTCTAGGATCTAGGGTAGCAAGGACCTCAAAAGTGCTTTCATTCCTTAGGTCTAAGGAAACAGTTTTGTCAAAACCGGGCAGCAGTGGGATTGACCTCTGCCCTCAGTAAGCCTGAGACAGGTGCCCTGGAGTTGAGTGTAGAAATATAAGACGTGATGAATGCGTGATTGCTCCCTCCCCCAAAGCTCCTATGTTGAAAACTATCCACTGTATGATGGTATTTGGAAATGGGACTTTCTGGAGGTTATTAGGTCAAGAGACCACAGTCCCTGTAGATGGCACTCGTGCCCTCTAAGAAAGCCATTCTCGCTTTGTCTCTGTCTGTCTCTGCCTCTCTCTCCCTCTCCCTCCACTCTCTCTCCTTTCATTTGCCATGTAACATGCATACATAGCCATACACAGTCCAGAGATACACTCCACCAGATGCTAGAGATGCCAGTGCCTTTCAGAATCATGAAAAATAAGTATTTCCTATCCGAGTCTCCAGACTAGCATATTCTGTTATGGCCACCTCAGTTGCATAAGACAGAAATTAGTACTGCACAATGGAATGACAGATACGTGAAAAGTTTCACAGCAGCTTTGTAACTAGATGAGAAGTGCAAGCCAGAAGAATGTTGAAAAGCATGTTCAAAGCCCAGTGCGTCTGTGAGAAGCTGCTCAAATGTGAGCTTGGCGAGGCCTCAGGAAAATAGCTGTGGAGAAATCTGTTTCCTTAGTTAACCCATAAATACCATACATGAGTTTAGAAATGTGGACTGGAAAGCTGGTGTGGTGGTCATGCCTGTAAGCCCAGCACATGGGAGGCTGAGACAGGGGCATCCTTGTGAGTTCAAGACCAGCCTGGGCTACGAAGTTGAGGTCAATGCCAACCTGAATTGCATAGCGAGACCCTGTCTCAGAAAGACACACACACACACACACACACACACACACACACTGAAGTATAGACTGTAACACAATTCTGCTGAAATCTCAGAAGAAAATGAGGAACATGTTATTGTACAGCTATGTAGCAAATAATCTGGGTGAGTTATTTTCATTTTGTAGCACTTCGTGGAAGGTAGATTTGCAAGTGAGGAAATCGAATATTTTGCTGAGATTTCTAAGCAAGTTGTTGAAGGTGCTTCTATTTATTTTAAAATGTGAGAACGAAATGAGGACTGAATTATTGTAGAAATGGGATTTTAACCAGTGATTTTAGGTGCTTCTCAGAATCTACCACAGAAACCATAAGACAACATGACTAGCCTGGGGTTCCGAGGGCGTGACAGAGAGACCGTTTCATGAAGGGGATTAGTGTGGGTGGGAGCCGTGGGCTCCCTGAGTCGTTTCACCAAGAGTGAAGAGCAGAAGCAGAGTTACAGGAGCAATTTGAAACTGAAGAAACAGAAAAGGTGCAAATACAGGAACACTGAGAAGGCGTGCTGTCCATCAGGGACAGAGGTCCCGCCCAAGGCAATTCACAGATCAGTCCCCAGAACCACAGCTTAGCTCATAGAGGCCAGGCAGCCTCTAGAAGTAGCCATGGGGCTGCAGCCACCCTCTGGAGGGATGACGCTGACCCTGCCCAGCAGAGAGGTGAGTGTGTGCAGGGCCAGGACAGCCACTGTGTGGGCAGCGTGCTGCTGAGCGTGGGGGTGCCCATGCCCTGCTCCCAGCGGCGAGCCCAGAAAGCATAGGATCAAACCCAAGAGGGGATTGGGCCCCATGTCCTGTCTCACGGAAATCTCTCCTTGATTGGGGCTCCTTGGGGTTGTCAACTTCTTATCCATTCCCATTCCTTTTGGGGTGGGATAGTCTGTTTATTTCTGCCTCCGTCATTGTATCTTGGAGACACAAACATTTGGTTTCACAGGTTCAAAACTGGAGCGTTGACAATGCTTAGTCTGCCCTGCATGTGATTGGGAATTCAGATACTGTTTACAATAGGTATTAAAACTTGCATTTGATGATGGAACCAGTGGAGACTTTTGGGGTACTGGGATGGAGTGGGTTGATGTCCCATGCGAAAAGAAAATAATTTTTCATGTCCAGTGAGTAGAACGTTGCAGGCTGAAAGTTTGTGTCACTCAGATTCCTCTGTTGAAGCCTAATCTCCAGTGAGATAGCATTAGATATTAGGGCTTTGGGAGGTAAATTGGGCCACGGGAGTAAGGCTCCGCTCTGGAGTTCTGCGCCCTCGGAAGAGGCCAGTCTGCATTCTCATGTTCTGTCCTCAGCCTCACCAGACATGGGCTCTGCAAGTGCCTTATCTTCCTAGATTTCACAATTGCAGGAAAGAAACACTTGTTGTTTAATCTCTGCGCTCTTTGGCACTCAGTACCGCCGAACTGAAAAAATAAGCAACTCAAAAGAAATATGTGCTATTTTTCACCATTAGCTTTTTCTGGTGCTGTAGATTGGGTTTTACATTCTAGGCCTGCCTTAGCTGACATTCTGAGGAGGCATCTAGGGATAGATTTAATTAACAATGGAGGAACATAGGGAGCCAGCGTGTGCTTTTGATGGCTGTGTTCTAAGAAAGTGTTTCACGCCTGGTGGTTTAGGAACTTGACTTTGTTTTTCAAGTTTCTCCAGATCGGAAGTCTTCGATCATGCTGTCTGACCAGGCACTGGTGAGGGCCACTTCCTCTGCCTCAGATGCTGACTGCTTCTTATATTCTCACATTTACGAAAAAAGCAACAGAGCTCTCTGAGTTTCTTTTAAGAGCCAGCGACCCCGTTCATGCAGGCTTCGCTTCATGGACTGACTACCTGCAAACCACCACCTCCCAGTCGCACCCCGCTGGGGGACAGATGCCAACATGCGAATTTCTGGGATAGGGCAAACACACAAGCTCTGAGCATTTTGTGCTGTTCCCACATGAAAATGGCCTTCTGAAGGCTTTGAAATATCTTTCAATTAAAAAAATAATCTAATGCAAACACATGAATAGCATTTACATTTGATTATCTCAGGTTTTCCAAAATTACTTCAAGTAATCTTCTTTGGTTATTATAATTTGATCATGTTCCTGCTCCTTTGATAAATTACCTTGAGTGCTTGTATTAAATTCAAACTTATTTCAGCTACGTTGTGTAATCTTACCAGCTATTTTCTATTGATTCTGTCAAGTCTTTAATTATTATTGTGAACTTCAAACACCTAAAATTGTATAAATCCTTACATTAGGGAACTTCTGTGTTTAACAGTGCCCCTGACTTTCCTATAAGTTATTGCTTCATTTGTGTATTCATTTTTGTACCTGAGCAACTGGTATGCATAGGAAATTCTGCCCCAGTTCCTGACTATGGCACAGCATGAGGAATGCAAGATGATTCCAAGATGACTGTGAGTCAGTGCCCAAGTCACAACCCAGGAGGACCCAGAGGGGAGGCCATGAGCCTGAGAACCCTGCCCCACACGTGAGAGGCTTTGAGGAGGATGCTCCAGACTGGAGCCACTTCTACTATTTATTGGTAGAGCCGGGAAGCAAAGAAAAAGTTCACAGAAAAGGCTGCGTCTGCGGAGGACAGGCCAAGAGCAGAGACAGTAAAGGTACCAGGGCATGGTCAGCGTGGGCCGTTCCATGAGCGGCCCCAGGGCCAACCCCAGTGCTAAGTCAGGATGGTCAGGGGGAGGGCCACGGCGTGCCTAAGGCACTGTGCTTTGCGCCCACTTGGACCTGTGGCCTTCAGTGATCTTTTAATCTCTAACCATGCATTTGGGGAGGTTTTCAATCTGTGGCTCCCAAAGTCTTTTCCTCTGTGTAGCCACCTCACACACACCTCTGACCAGGGCACCCACAAAATTCCACCTCACTGCCTTTAAACTGAAGTTCGTGGGCTGGGGAGATAGCTCCACGGCACAAGTGCCTGCCTAGCAAGTGCAAGGTCATGAGTTTGAACTCTGGTCCCACAAAAAAAAAAAAAAATCCTGAAGTTCATGTTCTTTATACAATGCTGCCTTAAATTACCTAAAACAAGTAAGTGATGCATAATACTTAAACATTCCCCAATGTTAACTGATAAACTCAGATGGCGTATTTAATTATTTGGTACAGTCACTCTGAAAGAAAAAAATGAGCATGAATTTGCTAATATGCATTTTTCTCCTTTTCTAGTAGCTGTTCTATTCCACCTTGACTGCTGTAGCAAGTTACCAGAGACCAGGTAGCTTAGAGGGAACAAAATGTATTTCACAGTGTTGTAGAACCCTGCACATTTCAAGTTCAAGGCACTGACAGCTTTAGGGAGTGGCAAGAGCTTGTTCTTCATTTGTCTTTGGATTTTTACTGTCTCCATAAGGTAGAGTGAGAAAAGGGTATTCATGGAGTCTCAGTTTCCTAATTCTGTCTAGGAGGGACTCACACTCAGAACCTTGTGACCATGCAGAGGCTCTGTCTCCTTGCGAACTTGATGTCCAAGTGTCACTGCCAGAG
>PVKN010040053.1:0-10774 GCA_004027915.1 Capromys pilorides
CTTATCCAGGCTGGGTACTGTATAGAGGAGGGCAGATACCCCATGTTGGCGTGAGAAGCACTTGGGTATGTTCTTAGCCTTAAAGATAAGTCTGGTTATGTCCTTGATGGGGTTGGTTGTAAATGGAGAGTGTCAGCAGAAGGTGAGATGTGAGCCTCATAGCTTACACTGTGTACAGCTGCTTTACTAGTATTCTTTTCTCTTCCTATACTCCAAGATGAAATGTGGCAACTGTGGTGAAATTTCAGAGAAGTGGCAATACATCCGACTGATGGTAAGTGATGTTCTCCAGTATACACACACACACACACACACACACAAAACCTCTTGGCAGGAATTTGAGAAACTAGTTTCATCTCTTCAGTCCTTTGGACTTTAGGTTTTTGTGAGTTGGGAGAGTAGGTATCAGTGTGCTTAGTACTGGGAACAACGGTCATCTTGTGATATGGTTCAGGAAAGAACCTGGCTTCAGTCTCAGTAAGCCTCCCCATGATGCCTTCTGTTGGTGCTGCAGACTGAACCCAGGGGCTCATACTCAAATATGCACTTGATTACTGAGCTGCACCTGTGCTTTCCAGGATTCCTATCTTAGGAATTCCTATCCTAGGCAAGCCATTGACCTCTCTGGGTTTGGTTTCTTCAGTTGAGTAGTAAGTATTGGGATGCGGTCTCTGGAGCCTTGCATCAAACTGTTATGTGACTCGAGGTTCTGTTTGCTCTTTGCCAGGACAGTGTGGCCTTGAAAGGAGGTCGTGGCAGTGCCTCTATGGTCCAGAAGTGCAAACTGTGTGCACGGGAAAATTCCATCGGTAGGTCAGGCTGTGATTACTGAGTTCTGCCAGGCTGGCCCATAGCTTTGGGGAGAGCAGACTCATTACTTGTGGGTGTGCTAAGGTGTGAGGTGCTAAAGCCTGTGCAGCTGTCTTTCCCAGAGCCACATCAAGGCACTAGGGTGGGGCCTCATGTGGGTTCAAGTCAACTTTGTCTTCTCTTTTATGTTTCAGAGATTTTGAGCAGTACCATCAAGCCTTATAATGTAAGTTTGCTGCTGCAGTGACAACTGGAAATGAAGAGGCCTGGTTTCTAAGGTCATAGCTACATTAGAGGGATCTGGCATAGGACATTCATATTTCTTTTCCTCACTGGAGAAAGTCTTAGTCTTTTTTTTTTGGTAGTACCAGGGATTGAACTCAGGACTTTGCGCATACCAGGCCAGCACTCATTCCACTGAGTTATCTCCCCAGCACCCAACATTCATATTTATTGTTTGTTCTTTTTTTTTTTTCCTCCCCCTGTGACCTGCTCAGTCTGCCTTGTGGGTGGGGCTGGCGCAGCATGTGGTGCTGGGAATGGAACTGCAGTACCTGTGCTTTGCCTGAGCTGGCCTAAGGAGGTGCTTTCCACTGCTGAGCGATCTTGCCAGCCCATCTTGTTTATTTTTTGACTCAGTTGTTCATATCTTCTTCATCACTCACTTATTCATATACTAGTGCCCAGTAAAGAAAAGTTTCTTTAACAGGTTGTTTCAGTGCCTTCCTATAAATGCTGGTCTCTGGGAGCCCATAGGACCTCTAACCCTAGCTAGGTGCTCAGTTTCCATGGCCAAGAGAATTTGCCTGTCTACTTCGTAAGGGAGTGGTGAGTCTTCTCTGAAACTGTGGATGGGACAGTCTTTTGGTGCATTCCATTTTGGACAGTGCCAGTGTTACTGTTAGATAGTTGTGCAGTACTCCCTAACAGGTTGGCCCCAAGGTGGGAGAGGGTTTGAGTACTTTGGGGTCTGTGTAAAGAATTGCACTTATTTGTATTTTTTATTTATTAAAAATATCAGAATTATGCCAGATTCTCACAATACCCTAAATTGAAGAAAACAGTTAAATAAGGACATGTCCTCAAGTCTATCATAAAGTAGCAGAAGACCAGCAGACAACTAAGACTCAATAGAAAAATGCTCACCAGTGCCAGACATGTAGTTGAAATGCAGGAAATTTTTTTTTACGGTGACAGGATGACCATCAACATGTGGGTGTGACATCTGGGGTTTCTGAGTCAGGTCAGGTAGACATGCGCTTGCTGGCTGCGCAACTCCAAAGAGATGCCCCCCTACCCATATCACTTTAATAAAGGTAGCTCTTTGCTCTTGTAGTGTAACAGTAGTTAGCAAAAGGTTATGGCTAAGTGTACTGGGACTATTTTGATTATATGGAGACTTCATAGCTTAATATTCCATCAGTGATTGTATCTACCATTTATTAGGCATAGTGTCAGGTCCTATGCTGGGCTATTTACATATATTTCACATTCTCACAATTAACCTATAAAGGTTTCCTTGGTCCATTTGACATTTTAGGACCCGTAATGCCCCAAAGAGAGGCAAAGCTCATCCTCATAATCAAGTAGGCTGACCCCAGAATCAACAGTCTTTTTTGCAGCATCCATGCCCTCTGAGGGTTGATGTCACAGTGTGTGACTGTGTGTGCATAGAGGATGAAGAGGATGGCTGGGAGACAACATTTAATTCAGTCACTGAGAACTGAGAGACTGCTTCTTTGGTGTCAGAGATTGTCAGGGAAAGAGCAGCAGGCTGAAATGTCTCCAGTTAGTTTATTTGAAACAAGGACATGAGAACAAAGATGTAGAAGCATTTGCAATAATATACTGTATAGGAGTTTTGGTCAGGGGTCAGGGCCAGAAAGAGGTCTGTTACATTACATATGTCGACCTAGTTTAGGTACTTTGACCAGTGAAGAGAGGACATGATGGCCAAAGTAGACATCTCTGAAAGCTGCTTTCAGTTCTTGTGTTTTCCTGTGGATTTAGCTCTAAACCTTTACCATACGTTTAGGATCTTGAAATATCCAGAAAGTCCCATGTGTGTTCATGTTCACTTCGTTTGTTTGTCTTTTTGACACAGGGTCTTGCTATGCAGTTTAGGCTGGGCTTTAGCTCACTTTTTGTAGCCTAGGCTGGTCTCAAACTCACACTGATCCTCCTGCCTCAGCCTCCCAAGTGCTGGGATTATAGGTGTGTGCTACCACAGCCCAGCTCACATTCACTTTAAATGTTTCTTTGACCAGAGTCTCCCCACCAAGAGTCTCATGAGGAGCATTACCAAAGCAGGCTTCTTTCAGAATGGAGTTACTCCTTGGTCCTGTTATAGGCTCACAGGGGTAGTAAGCCCCACATGGCAGGAAGGACATGGCTCAACCTGAGAGCATAGTTGGGCCTACCTCTGCAACACACTTCCTTTTTAGGCTGAAGACAATGAGAAGTTCAAGACAATTGTGGAATTTGAGTGCCGAGGCCTTGAGCCAATTGATTTCCAGCCCCAGGTATGTGTGTCTTTTGGGGGAACTGTTTGTTTAAGGAGGGAATATATGAAGTGAATGCAGCCATGGACTAGGAATTTTCCTTTGTAAGAACATAATTATCACTCATAAAGTGCTTTCTGTATGCTGGGCACTGTGCCTGTTCTACATCACAGTAACCCTAGGAACTGATTCATCCTGTTTCAGATGAAGAAAGAACTTCAGAGAGTTTGCAGTTGTCCAGGGTCACACAGTAAGCAGCGGAAGGCTGCCTGATTCCAGAATCAGGGTTCGCCATCTTATTTGTATAGCATTTTCGCCTCACAGGAGATTGTGAGGTAAGGCAGAAGGGATAATAATGTTGTCCTCATCTCCTAAATAAGAAAATTAAGGTCCAGAGTGAGGAGTGACATGCCCTGGGTCTTCAGCAAGTCAGGCACAGTGGAAGAGTTTACCTCACTCCTGTTTTCTTGTCTAGGGCTGTGATCTAGAAGAACCACTCTAGTCCAAAGCCAGCTACCAGGTCTTGCAAGCTCAGTAGTTATTCCAGAACAGCCATATACCATGCATCTCCATGTCCATCCCAGATCTGCTAGAGAAGCCACCTTGCAGGCCAGTTCACATGCCAGCCCTGTGCCTCCCTTCTGTGACTAATTGCTGCCTTCTTGTCCCTTGTAGGCGGGGTTTGCTGCTGAGGGTGTGGAATCAGGGACAGTCTTCAGTGACATTAACCTGCAGGAGAAGGTATGTGACTTGGGGGCCTTGCATGGAATTTTTGACCAGATCAGTAGCAAGTTCTGCATTTTTTGTTCTTTTTGCTATTTAAATGGTCACAAGTGTGGTGCTAAGGCGCTGTTTAGTGTTCTTTTGTTCAAGAAAGCTAAGCTGTACCTGGAAGAAATGTTAGATAATCTTCATTCAGGCATGAATTACAGTGCTGTTGGCTGTGAGCTCAAGCAGTCATCAGTGTATGTTAAATCAGATGTCTAAACAGAAGTGTATGTAGAACAAAGTTATTTACTGGTCAGTTAATGAAAACATGACCAAAGGGTCATAGGGCCTAGCCTCATACTTTCCCTGGGAGTAATGGCCAGTATTCATTACTTTAGTGTAGTGACTGTAGAGCTAGTAAGTAATCAGTTACTACATCGTAGAAAAGTCTGTGCTCAGGCCCCAAAGGAAGGAAGGGCAAAACTTCTTTCCAAGCTGGACATGGTGGCAGGTGCCTATAGTCCCAGCACCTGGGACGGGTCACTGGAGCCTAGGAGTTCAAAACTGCCTGGGCAATGTAGTGAGACCCTGTCTCAGAACAAAAGCAAGACTCTTCATTCCATTTGTATGGCCCCTAGTAACAGTAGCTGGCATTTACTGAGTTCTACTTTGTGCCAGCTACCAGTCTACATGCTTAACACATGTTTCCTTACTGGATTTCCTCCACATTCAATTTGAAGCTTGTTGTCCCTTTTTTAGTATAGGACAGAACTGAGGCTTAGAGGACTTGTGCTTAGACACAAAGCTGACAGAGCTGGAGTTCAGGCTGAGCTTTGTGGTTCTGTCTGGGTCATGCTGTTCATGGGTATCTGAGCCACAGCCACAGGCTGAGCTGGCCTCAGTGCCTTTTGTCCACTGTTCAAAGTGACCCAATCTGTGTTGTGAGGCTGACACTGCCCTCTTATTCCATAGGACTGGACCGACTATGACGAAAAGTCTCAGGAGTCTGTGGGAATCTTCGAGGTCACACACCAGTTTGTGAAGTGCTGAACCCTCTTGATGCATACTTCCCCTTAACTGAGAAGAGACAAAGTGGGCCAAGCAGTAGCACCCACAGAGGCTGGTGCTCATGCCCCTCATCTCTTGGCAGTGATGCCTTCTTGATCTGCATGCTGGGCTCTGTCTTAGTTCCTGAGCTTCACCAATAAAGCCCCAGTTCTGGCTGCTCCAGTGCATAAGGAAGAGTCAGAGCCACCTTCCCTCCACGAGTAAGAATTCACATTATAGGGCCCTGCTTTCTGGCACCTTTGGTCTTATATCCCTGATCCACTTTGCAAACATGCAGACGGCACATGCTCCTAAAGGTCCTTCAGCTCATGTAAAGTGGGGAGGTTGACCCAGAGTATTAGAAGTGCCAAAGCTAGTGGCAAAAGACAGGGGAGCCTGAGGATGGTGCCATGAGCCGAGCAGTCCTGAGCCAGAGCACTGCATTGACCAACTTGCCTCTAAAGTAAAACTCGGGCATCTGTCAGCTGGTGTCACTTCACATTCCTAGGCTAAAGGACTTTAGAGGGCAGCGGCTCACTTCTGGCCTACTTGTGCTGTACATAATTCCTGTTGAGTGGTGGCTAGGTCACTGCTCACTTGCTGTGATGCGCACTCTCAGCCCTTCAGGAGTGTTCATGTGAAAATTTTTGTGCCCACTGACTCCCTGTGCTCCCTAAAGTTCACCTGTGGATCCTGCTCTGTCCCCTGTGGCCACACTTAGTGTCCTCCTGTCCCCAGGCAATACTTTGGAGTTGTGAAGAAAGTAGTCAAGAGCGGCTCAGGAGCCAAAGATCCCCACACACCAAACAAGTGTTAGACCAAGAGAGGATATGTATGTCTTCAGTCTGGTGAGCTTACTGATGATAAGACCTGTTACCACAGCCCTTATTTCTCCACTCTTCTACTGGAACCTGGAATTCCTCAGAAGAAAAAAATCAGCCATGGGAAAGGAGCTGCCAATTCCCAGGCCCTTTTGGGGCTCAGGAAGGAATCCTTTGGTTCCAGGCAAAGCTGGCTGTGTTCAGAGACTACAGGGCAGCAGCTGCCTACTTTGTCCCCTTTCCATCAAGCAGCTACATTGTGTCCTCGAGGTTACTTGCAGTCCCTGCACCTAGGGTTTCCTGCAGTCCTCCCTCAGCTCACCCTAGTCACTGTCCAGTCCACCATCTCCACTGGAAGCAAGTGACATGGACACTGGCGGGGGGAAGTAGCTTTTCTGCCTTTAGTGTCTGTATCAGCCACTGTAAGTTTAAGAAAAACTAAAGAGCTTAAAACTTACATTTTAAGTTATTTTGGATCTATTAAGAGGTAGGAGAACTCAAGTAGTCATTAATAGGTTAAAACTGGAAAACATAAGAAAAATTCAATACCCATTTAATAAATTCTTAGCAACCAGGAATAAAAAGGAACTGTCCTCACCTTACAAAGATATCTTCACAAAACCTGAGCAAGTGCTATGTTTAGTGATGAAGTATTTGAAGTACTACACTAAGTCAGCCTGAGTAGAGCTCTCAATCATGGCTTCTGTTCATTGTGCTGGAGATGCTGCTGAGGTGGTGCAATAAAAGTAAAGTAAAAGGAGAGAAGGGAGAAGCAACCTCTTTTTGGGAGGAAAGGTTTGAAACAGTCTTATTAGGCAGTGTAGGCTACGCTTCAACTCCCTATGTAATCTAGGCTGGCTTTGAACTCAGTGGTCCTCCTGCCTCAGCCTTCCAAGTGCTGAGATTATAGGCATGTGCCACCATGGCCACCTAACAACTTGGTTCTTCACAGATGATTTTCTACTCAGCCCAAAAGAATAGGTGTTGGAGTTAAGATTAATTTACAGAAATTGAATGCACTTCAGCGTACTGCTTATAATTCAAGAAAAGATATAATAGTAACCAAAACATGTCCCCTTAAAATTACGAACTTTCTATCACACCTACAAAGCAATTCATTACTGAAAAATGTGAAAGCCTAAAGAAATGAAAATTTGTAGTATTGGTAGAAGGGAAAGCTTGATATAATAGTATAAAGATACTATAAAGTTCATAAAAGGACGAGCTTAGAAATTCTTGCTGAAGTCTGAACTTCTCTAGTAGAATTTGATTCTGAGAGTTAAATAGCACAGATGAGAGGCTTCCCTGGCAGCTATCATAGTGTAATTCAGCAATGGCAATTGAGCCAGTAAGGTACTGGCGCTGCATATTCAAATAGCCCAGCAGAATAGGAACCAAAGGGACCTGTTGATATGTGGAAATGATTGAGAGATGGTGTAGATCAGTAGTTTAATTATTAACTCATAGATTAATGTGTGGGGTAGTTATTAAACTTTGTATAATTTAGTTTTTTTTGTTTTTGTTTTTACTCCTGGCTCAGCCTGCTCTGGGGGTGAGGCTGGAGCAGCATGTGGTGCCCAGGATCGAACTGTGGTCCCTGTCGTTGCCTAAGCAGGTGCTTTAGACTGCTGAGCCATCTTGCCGGCCCTGTATAATAATTTGGAATCCTACTTGTTGCTGTATTCAAAGAGCCATTCCACGGAGCAGTAAGCTCCAGTCCTTGGTACTGTGGTGTGGAGACATAGCAGGTTCCCACCTCAGTCTAGCTCCCTTTAATTGGGGTGAGTGTATCTCCTCTTGGAATTTCATTTTCTCCATCTGAAGAATGAAGGCACTTTCAGCTTTAAAAATGTTCCTCCAGATCAGCGAAAGTGGCCGCACATCTAGGTTTTGCCTCTCGTTCCCTGCCCCACACGACAGCATAGCCGTGACCTTGGTGCAAGTGGAGGCTCCTGGAAATAGACACCGTGGTAGGTGAGTCCTGAATCCCCTTCTTGCACTTTGTACATTCTGTCAAGTTCCTTAGTTTGCTCTTACATGATACCTGTGTGGCATTTTTTTTAAAAGACTATCTTTGGTAATGTTTTTCTTAACTAGGCGTTTGTATAAAATCTTGGGTTTTTGTGCCTGATAATGAGATAAAGGTTGGGTACAGCTAGGCCCCAGGCCTTGTGCACTGGTAATTACTGCTGATTCCCAAAAAAGGCTGAAATCCCAAGGGACTCTACCTAACTGGCCAGGGCAGTCAAGCACTGTGGTCTGGGCCTTCTCACTGGTTAGTCCTCGGGACTCCAGAGGCAGCAGCTTTCATATTTGGCCTTTGGAAAGTTGCAAGAAAAAGTCCTACCTGCTTTTTTGCTTGTGCATCTGAAGTGAGCCAACCTAGGGGCCTGTGTGTCTGTCCCTGGAGATGTGGCTGGCCAGACAGACTTGCCTGGGCCTCCTTGGCATCTAGTGCTAAATAATGTCTGTCCTGCCTGATCCCTGAAGATACTATTTCATTTTAAATGAAAAGGTTGAAAACTGCCTAACAGCTACTGCTAGCTTTAAGCAGGAAAACAGCAGTGAAAATGAAATAATCAAAATAAAATGGCTACAATCAAAACTAACAGATGATTAACAAGCATTGGTGAGGACATGGAAAGGCTCTAGTTTATTCCCTACTGGTGGGAATGTATAATGGTCTGAAAGTCTGGCTGCTCCCTAAGCAACTAAGCAGAGTTAGTGACCCAGGGGACAAAGACATGTCTGCATAAAATGTATGGCATACACCTGAAATCCCAGCATTCTTGGAAGCTAAGGCAGAAAGACCATAAATTAGAGCTTAATCAGGCAAGATTTAGTGAAATCTTTGCTTGGAGGGAGGTCTCTGGATGCTTGGGCAGGAGGAGCATTGTAAATTTGGGGCCAGCCTGGGCTACATAGTTGAAGTCCAATGTACACTACATAGACCTTGTCTCAAAAAACCAAGGAGGTGGGGCAGGGGATGTATTTCACTGTGAAGGCTCTGGACTTAATTGTAAGTAAACTGCCCCCCCCAATACAATTTACAAATATTTAAGCAGCATTATTCAAATAACCCCAAGGTATAAATAACCTATGCTAGAACACAAGTGAACATTGAAAACATACTAAGTGAAATCAGTTGTACAAGGTCACATAGGATTTTATTTATATGAAATTTTTAGAATAAGTCTAGGGAACAGGAAGATTAATGATTATCTAGTACTTGGGGCAAGTTAGGCTGGAGGAAAAGTAGTAGGTATGGGTTTTCTTTCTGGGGAGAAAAATCAGACAATGTTCTGATTGTAGTGATGATTGCAATAACTATGTTGTAAAATAACTGACATATGCACTTTATCTGGTGTGTGAATAAAGCCAAGGGCTACGCATGGTGGCATACGGCTGTAGTCCTAGCACCTGAGAGGTTGAGGCAAGACTATCACTGAGTTTGAGGCAGCCTTGGCTACATAGTGAGACCATGACTCAATCAATCAATTAATGAAGAAAGGAAAAGGAAAAACTGCAAGCAAGCAGTTTTTAGAAGATAAGTCACTTTGAGGAGGGGCAGATAAGTCTTCAGAGAGGCTGGTCTGGCTGTGTCTGCAGATGTGCTACACCTGCTCAGAGGTCACGGGCACACAGAAAGCCATCTGCACAATCAAGAGCGGCTTTAAGGTTGGGAAAAGTTCACTCTCCTGAGCTGGGAGGCCAACTGGTGCCATGTCATTATCATAAGAGACAAAGAGCGCTGAACAAGGGGGTCAGGAGAGCTGGTCCTGGTTCTGCCACTTAAATGACTTCCCCAACCCTGCAAATACATTCAGAGCTCACAGGGTTGAGTCAGCCCATGTCTACAGAAGAGCATTACAGATGGTAGAGTTCTGCATCGATGTGTAAGACTTGTGTATAGCCCTATTTGGGCTCAGGTTTAATAGTTAAGTGTCTTTGCTACCCTAGCTACCTTCTAGAATGCTTTATCACAAGATTCCCAGTTAAACATGAAGGGTAAGGTTTGTCGTAAAGAGGAATGCTGAGCCCTGTGACCGGCCAGTATGTACCAAGGTGTGCAGCCCAGGATATTGGCCCCCAAATCTCAGCAATCTTAAGTACAGTTTGTCAGCCCTGAAAGATTGCTGCCACACTTACTCGTTAGTGCTACAGGAACTTCCTATCAAGAGCTCGGCACTTAGGAATAGAGGAGAAGCAATAGGCATCCTCAGAGCAGTGACAACACATTAAATTGAGCTGTGCCTGGTGCCTCACCTGTGTTCAATATTTGTAACACCTTGTGTTACAAGAATTATTATTTTTGAATTTTTGAGACAGTCTTGTGCAGTTTAGGCTGGCCTCAAACTCAGCAATCCTTCCTAAGCTTCCCAAGTGCCGGGATGACAGATGTGCCAGCACGCCTAGCAATGCTATCAGAATTATAAAGAGAATTAAATGAAGTAAAACACTGAGCATGACTTGTGACTGACCTATGCCAAATTTCAAACCAGCTATAGCAGTGAATCACTAGGAAGCCACTGAGGATATTGTAGGATTAAACACAAAACTCCTTCCTTTAAAAAGAAAAAATTAAAAAATACCTGTCCTCTCATTTTACTGCAGTGTTCTAACAGTAAACTGGGGAGAAAATAAAGTTCTGTGTTCATTTTACAGAGAGGTTCTCTACTGCACAAGGCTGACCAATGTCTGCCTCCAATGGCCTATAACTAGCACACCTGCTTCAGCTACCTGCCCACTGTAAATCTTCATTTGGCTTAAAGAAGAGTAAGACTGCAGTCCCAGCATCCACAGGAAGAGCCTTTGCTGCAGAGCAGTTTGCTCCTTAGGGAAACAAAGTGCTTTTAAACAGACATCATGCCAAGGAGAGGCTGTTTA
>PVKN010040055.1:0-10879 GCA_004027915.1 Capromys pilorides
CTTTCCTTCACTCCCCCTAACTGCTAGGGACTCAGCCTGGATCACAAGCCTGGCCTCACTCCCTGCCCCACCCTCCACTTCCCAACAGGCCACAATCAGGGCTTCTCTTGCATTGAGCTGACCGAGTATGCTCTACTGCAGTGGTTCTCTACTGGTGGTCTTTTTCCCTGTGTAGTTTGGTTCTCCCAGTGAGGTGGATGCCTGTGACCACAAGAGGCCTCTCTGCACTGTCATTTTATGTATGTTTGTCTTTCAGGTGTGGGAGCTTTGAGAGGGTTAGAAAGATCATAGCATCTTCACCTGCTGCTACACAGACACCTGATAGGTAAAAAATTGTAAGAGGAAAGAGGGAAAATAAATGAGAAAGGGAAGAGAGGAATGGAGAGGCACAGCCTTGGGAAGATGTAAGAGTTCATTTGTCCAGCACTAGATGAGATCTCTGCAGCCCAGGAGTGCAGGATGTGACTTGTAAGGAAGGGAGCTGCGCCAGGCACCCGGGTCTTCAGAGGCACCAGCCAACTCTCTCTCACTCTTCAGGTACAGGCAGAGCTGAAAGAGAAAGGAATCAAAGAGGGACCTATAAAAAGAAGCTCCCAGTAAGCCTGGGCCATGCAGAGAGAAGGCACCACAATTGCCTCGCACCCCATGGATATGGGAAGGAGGTGGGAGGCAGGCAGGAGCAGAAGGAACTCAGGAGCCTCGCAGGTCTTTGCTCTTTTCTGGGTGGATGCTCCCTGAAGGGCATTTCCCATGAGACCCACCATACATAGAATCCTGAGCCCTCCCTATTGCACTCCCAATAGAACTTTCTTTATTAAGCTTTTGTGAGTGGCCGACTCTTACGTGAACTGCTTAAAAATAAAGAATAGGGCTCTCAGATTGCAACCTATATACTACGATTCAGGAATCCAAGGATAATGAGTTGAATTCTTTGTCCAGGCCACCCAGTGATATAGTCCAAAGTCCCAATCACAGCCCTCTCCAAGACGGCCCTTCCATCACGGAGCACAAAAGGACAGGCTTACTGTAAGTCATTCTGTATCTAGGTGAAGTCCACAGTGTATCCTAAAGCCCTCACGGCATCTTATCACTATTCCATGAGTACCTGAAGCCTTGTCTGTAAGATTTGGCTTTGCAAATGGAGCTGTTGACTACACAGCTCCTTTCTCTGTGGGTTTTAACTGGACTGCACTGACCGGGGAGCTTAAATGATGCCCTCAGTCAAGGAAGAGCAATTGCTACAAAACAGCAGATAGTTGCTGAGTCCAAAAGTAATTCCATTTTAGCTTGCTTGTTTGGATAGAAGAATTGGCAGGTCTAAGTAAGTGTTGATTCAATTTGGCTTTCTGAAATAAAAGATTCTGGAAAGTGAAATGTATTTGTGACATATAAGGGTACTTGTATCTATTAGTGCCCATATCCCAATATTTTTGGTCTAATTTCACTTAATAGCAGTTAATATTTACTATATGTTTACTCCGCACAAGGAACTTTTAATTAATAACTACATTTAATCTTTACAGTAACCCTATGAGACAAGTTGATTATTATGGAAACTATAATAATGGCTGCATGGGGAACCTCATGTAACTTACTAAAAATGCATGGCCAGGAAGTAGCCACTCCAGGTCCCACTTCAGAGGTCCTCTGTCTCCCAACCTGTGAGCCCGATGGCCCCACAGAGAGTTAGCTAACCAAGCAGATGATTGCTTGTTTGTTTGAGGTACAGACACGAAGAATAATTTAGAAATTTGTAATTGCTCATCCCTGCTGGGGGATATTAGCTAGACATTAGCTGTAATGTGAATCACGACACTTGTTTCTGGTTGAATTATTACCTGTGCACAATGGTGCTCACCAGTCTGCCAGCTTGGTTTAAAAAATGTTGGGAAATGATGGTGCCCAACTCTTCCACTTGTTACCTACTGCGGAGGGCTCATCCAGGGAGCCAAGGTCCCCACCCACTCTTTATTGTTAGCTGGCAGTCTTTGGCCTCCATCCCGCATCTGGGGCAGCGTTAGGGATGTTGATGTATCCCAGCCCATGGACTCTCCAGGAGTCAGCCCACAGGAGCTCACATGGACATTCCCAAGTTGGGATGGAAGGCTTCTTTAGCGTCCCCATCCTGGGCAGTGTCCCTGGGGGGCAGTAGGTGAACTCTCGAAGCTTCCCTTATCTTTGCTTTTGCTGCTCTGCGGGAAATCAAGGACATGCATGTGCGGCCATGTCCACATCCCTAGCTGGGAGGTGACCAGATTCCTAGCTAGATCCAGGGAACTGTTGTGGAGGCAGAGAGGCCTGCTGGTGCCACCCGTCACTGCCTTGCAAGTCACTGCCTCTTCTTCTTTAGGGTTAAAAAGAAGGACAAGGTGTGGAGAAAGAGCTCAGCTGTGGCTCCCATGCCACTCTTGGGGCCATGGCTAGTCCAGTGCCAGTCTCTAGACAGGTGTGTCCAGAAATACACCGCGTCTTCATTTCCATTGTGATGTCTAAAGGGAAATGATGGCATCATTCTTTATTCTAAAACACATGAAGCACTCTTCATCTATTAAAAATAAAACTCAGCTTCCAACACATCTGTCAGAACCAAGAATTGTTTTTCCTTTCTTCCTCCCTCCCTCCTTCCCCCATCCCTCCTTCTCTCCTTCCCTTCCTCCCTCTCTCTTCCCTTTCCTGTCCCCACCCTTGATCTTGCTCTGTTGCCTTGAATTCCTGGGCTCCAGTGATCCTCCTGCCTCAGTCTGCTGAGCAGCTGGGGCTCTCCTTGTGCGCCTCCACTCCTCCCAGGGGACGATTTTCTTCACTCCCAGCCCTGCTCCACACTTTCTCCTGCTATTCCCTCTATCTGTCCTTCAGAGCCCAGCGAAGCCACACCTGATTCCATCTACCTGGAAGTCACCCGTCCTCCCGGCGTGCTCCCCAGCAGGGCACAGTCCATTCGTGTGTAGCGCGGGTCCCACAGGCTGCAAGTCCCTGCAGAGCACAGAGGAGAGAAGGGCGCGGCGGAGCTGGCAAGCGGAAGCTGTGGAGGTGCTCTAGCGGCCCCCCTACACTTTCCAACCAGGGCTTCCGCTTTTCGTTTGACTCTTGGTCATATTCCCATGCTACGTGGAATTCCATTTTCTTGTGTAAAAATTATCTTTTTTTTTTAAATATTATTTATTTATTTATTTGTTTGCTTGTTGTGTTTGTTTGTTTCTTTATTTATTCATTTTGTGGCTGGCTCAGCCTGCCCTGGTGGTGGCGCTGGCGCAGCATGTGGTGCCGGGGATCGAACTGCAGTCCCCGCAGTTGCCTGAGCCCTCCTAAGGAGGCGCTTTAGACCACTGAACCATCTCGCCGGCCCCTCATTTTTATCCTTCCTATGCGACACCTGTGAAGAACATCCCAAGGGCACGCGGTGAAGACGGTGGGGCCAAGCAGAGGCAGCGGATTCCGTCCTAGCAGCTGGCCTGGAGGATCCACCGAGGCCCTGCCCACGCCCTGGGAAGATGGAGTCACTCCTTCGCCCCCGCAGGGCTCAGAGCCTGCTGGAGGAGACTCCGTCCCCTTTTCCCCAGGGAGCGACCTCCATCTGGGCTGCCAGCCTTCCACAAGCCCACCCTCCCCTCAGCCCCGCCCCCAAACTTGCTGATAGACCCCTGAACTGCGCAGGGCTGGGCTCACTAGTGAGCGGGTGCGGTGTTTCCTACCTTTGCCACGCGACTGGCCACAGAGTTGCATCCCCCACCCACCCACACCCACACACACACACCTGTTTCCTAAACCAACAACCCTGCAGGCTGGTTCCAGGACCACCAGCGTGGGCCTCGGGACAATAGAGGGGTGTGGGCTGCTCAGCCTGCAGGACTGAGCCACTCCCGCACCCCTGAGAGCTGGCTGCTAAGCCAGAGAAGGGTCGGGAGAGAGAGTCGTCCTAGTGAAAATAGTCAAAGCTGTGCACAGAGGGCTGGCCTGGTGAAGGTGGATCAAACCCGCCCTGTGGGCGCAGGCCTATCTTCCCAGCAGGCTGGGAGACTGAGGCAGGAGAATCACGTATTCGAGCCCAGACTGAAAGACCTAGCGAGACTCCGTTTCAGAATGAAGGGCTAGTGAGATAGCTCAGTGGTCTAATGCGCCTGCTCAGGAAAGCTTAGACAACTGCAGGGACCACGGTTCAATCCCCAGCAGCATGCCCCACCCCCAGGGCAGGCTGAGCAGGCCAGAACGTCAATGAATAAATAAATGAATATTTTTTTAAAAAATAAAATGTCTAAAGAGCGTGGAGCTGAGGATGTATTCGTGCGAAGTCCCCGGGTTTAGACTCCATTACCAAATCAAAATCAGATCACAAATAACAACAAAAGCCTGGAACCTTTTGCTGGTGTGAGCCTTAGAGCGTCTCTCCTTAGCCCCACCTCTGTTCAGCCCAGGGCGCTCCCAGCAGCCGGGCTACTGGCGTTCAGAAGGTACCTGCTGATGAGGTAGGGCCGGGTGTGTGTGGGAGCGCGGATGCGCGGGCAAGAGGCTGTAGGGAAAAGAGTTCCTACAGAACTGCATTCTGTGAGACGCAGCGAGCGCAGGGAAAAAAGGCTCAGAGTGGGAGGGGAGGTGGGGGGCAGGTGAGGCAACCCTCCCCTCCCCCAGCCTCCCCCCACCCCAGGCCTACGGTGCCTGCTCCCTCTCTCTCCCACCATCTTATCCTCTCCGCTCACTTCTTTCCAGTTCCCAGACAGGCAGTCTACAAGATCAGGATCGTATCTTGGCAATTAACCTCACTATCCAGTATAGTGCAGTGATGTGAGAAGCGCTGAATACTTTTTTGGTTGAATAAGAAAAAAAGCACATAAATAAATGAAGGAAAGAAGGAAATTCACTGGGTCCCAGATTTGTCTGTCTTTAGATTCTAATTGCAGAAAATCTATCCATATTTCTTATTTATCAAAACCAACTTTTGTGAGTTTCTTTCCTTAGATGCTTCTGTAAAGTTCTCTTTGTTTTGTATTTTAGGGAAGGGTCTACAGGGTGTTCAGGGTCTCCCTACTAGATCCGGCTCCTAGTGATGCACGTGTTTACAGCCTCCCAAGAGCTGAGATGATAGGCACGCCCAGTCTCAATTGCTGTCTCAGTTCGCCTTGCGGGCGGGGCCACCAGGCAGGCTCCAGGTTGAACCCCTGGTCCCTGTGCCTGCTTGCAGGCGCTTTAATCCGCTAAGCTATTTGGCTGGCCCCGTAACTTGATTTTTATTTTGGGGGTGGGGGGGTTGGACCAGGGTTCCAACTCACGACCTTGTACTTACCAGGCAGGCACTTGTGCCATGGAGCTATCTCCCTGACCCCTAATACAATTTTTCAGCTCCGAGTTTGTTTGTTTGTTTTGAGGAACTAGGGATTGAACTCAGGCCCTTGCGCTTGCCAGGCAAGCGCTTATTCTACTGAGCTATCTCCCCAGCTATAACGTTTTTATTTAGTGCCCACTCTGTCCTTTCTGTAATTGGGGGTTCACTAGCCCTGCGGGAACTTTGCAGCTGGAATCATTCCCACATTGAATTGGTGTTTTAAAATTCAATTCCTAGAATCCCACTGGCCATAGAAGTAGGGAAAGGGAAAGAGACACTCCGAACAGCACCTGCCAAGGATTTTTCCCCCTACAATGAAATATATTCAGAAATGGTGAGATGTCAATAGATTTCTAAGTTTTCAGATATCTGTAGGAAAATCCAAAAGTTAGATCACATCTCCCTGTCTGTCCAAACAGGTAATTATACTGGCATATTAAGTCTTGTATCTTTGACCTATCCAGTGCACAAAAAAACAGTTTAACCTTTAAACCAAGTCATGTACACCATTTTACTCCTAGAAAGATGAATTTATGTTACTCCATCAAATCAGTATCAACCTGACCTTTAAACACATCAGGGTTTCTTGGAAAAATATTATGGCTGGGATGCCTACTGTGGTAAACAATATCAGCTGTGCCTACCCGAGCTGAGCCATGCTGTGCAGTGGCTTATCAAAAGAAGGAGTTGGGAGTCTACGGAGACCAGAGTTCTTGTGACAAACTCTATAGGATATAAAGAACAATGTAAATGCGCCAGAGTTGGCAGATATAGCCCTACATTACTGTTCCAGAGATAACAGCTAAGGTGAATCATTTCCCACCACCTACTATTCCAGATTATTTCAAATTCTGAAGGGACCCTATTTATTTCATTGGTAGCTAGCAATTTACTTAGCTGAAGATCATTATATTTATATGTCTGTGAAATCCTTACAATAATTACACATTTGAGCTGTCTCAGATGTGCTATCTGTATTCTCATTAGTCATATACTTGCAAGGATATTATCACATTTTTTCCTAGCAACCTTCACAACATACATATAAAGCACCCAACTGAATGTGAACTTTGATTCTCCTGCTTTTCTTACATATCAGATTTATCAAACAGCAGGGTGACCTGCATTCACATGCAAATGCTTACAGGATGCTGGGAAATTGTCTTAATTTCTTCTTTCTCTTGATAACTTCAGTGCCGCAGCCCTGAAAGTTATTGTATTGGGCAGCAGGGAGAACAGACCTAGCTGAGATCTGAAATTACTTTAGGAGCTAACCGAAAAGTTCCATAATGGGAAATATTTATAAGCAGTATGCTTCCTTCCAAACCATAAAATCATTGAAGGATAATACAAGGCATTTGCAATTTCCAGCATTCTCAAGCAAGTGTCCCCACGCTGAAACCTGGACAATATTCAAGAGGCCGATTGGTTTATCTGAAAGGCCTTTTTTATAGTTTTAAACCCAGAGATTAGAAATGGGAACAGCTTGATTTTCCTCATTTCTGTCTTTTCCATGTTTAGTCTGAAAAAGCCTGCTACTATTACACACATGCTGACTCTCAGAACATCTCAACCTTGACAACAAAGAATAATTTTCCCTCCTCAGCATTGATTCCAAGAGAACATGGGGATTACTCACGTGTCCAAGGATTTACAGAAGCTCTAAGCTCAGAACTGGAAGGTCTATAGCGCACTTATCATGGTTTACCAGGACACACTTGGTGTGGTTGTTGGGTTTACACGTGTCTTCCTGGCTCTGTGGCAAACCCCATGTGTATGTGCAGTGGCTCTGTTTATGTAGTCTCCACCTTCCAGCAGTTGGTACAGTGCCTGCTCCGTAGTAGGTACCCCATAAATATTCACTGAACAAGAAAATGGATGAGTGATTTATCTGAACCAGCCCCATGTCTCTGCCTGTAACCTCAGCTCAAATTCCTGCTTGGCTTGGCTGAGGCTAAGAAGTCACATGATGTTATGGGTTAGGTTTACTACGTCCCCCCCTCCCAAATTCTCATGTGCTCCAGGGTGGGGCTTTCAGAAGCTAATGTGTCATGGGAGCCCTAGCATCATGGGTGGATTTATACATCAATGAGTTCATACATGGATCACTGGGACGAGCTAGAAGGGTGCACCTCTCTCTCCAGCTCTTCCTTTTTCTTTCAGAGCCACTGCAGTATGTATAGCTTTCCTCAGAGGCAGGCCCTTCCACAGCGCCCTTCCCCTTCCTTTTTGGAGCCAGCATACTTTGGGATTTTAGAAACATGCACCTAGGTAAACCTTTCTTCCTTGAGGCTATAGTTTTTGGGTATTCTAGGTTGATGAAAAAGTAACAAAGACACATGATTTCCCATACATGGTCGAAGCGAGAAATCAAATCTCTTAGACCCTTCAGATATCACCTTCTTCCATTCCTGAAATATTGCTGCAATAAGCACCTACTAGGTGCTAGAAACTCTGCCAGCCATAGGAGTAGCAGTGGTGAACAAATCATACAGATGTATTCTAAGAGGAAAACACATTTGACGAGAACTCACAAGAAGGGATATTTGGAAACAGGAAAATAAAAAGCAAATGCACCTTGCACGGTAAAGAGAGGGGAGAGCGTGGCTCCTACTGTTATTCTGCACAACCAAATTCTCCCATGCTAGGTGGCTTGGAAGGGCCTGCGTGCAGTGGTGCAAATGCCTGTATCTCCGTGCTACGAGCTTTTATCAGACCTATACATTTGTCCCTAACTCATCAAACTGTACTTGTCAGAGAAGTGAATTTCATTAAACAAAAATAGTACCTTAACAAACTGGATGTAAACTAAACAGGCAAAAAAGCTGAACATAATGAGCACTGTTTGGACCCAGATGAGGACTGAGGGTTTGGGATGGATATGGTGGGGTGATTTGCCTCTCCTCCATGAGAGGAGGACCTCAGCTGGGAAGCCCACAGGCTAACTGAGGGCTGCAGGCCCTCTGGGGCTACCTGCATGTCTAGTGCCTGGGTGCTGTGCTCAGGTGACCAGGAGGTTAGAAGCCTCCTGGACACCTCCATTTCAGCCTATTCTTTCAGCAAATCCTTCCAGCTTGTCTGCTAATGATGTAGGACGAAAAAGCTGATATGGGGTGGATGACCTCCAGTAGGGAACCTCCAAATGGTATAGGGAAAACTGATCTCCCAACCTGAAACATACCTTAGATGAGTTTGTGTTCTCTAAAACTAAAGAATGAATTTTAGGAACAAACAGAGGTAATGAACAGAGCAGATTGATTGGTGGAAAGAAAGGAGGGGGGTCTCCAGTGAGTGTCCCTGGAAGCTGTCTCTTCCAGGGACTTCTATAATGCAAAATCATGCGGTGGGGCGGGTCTAAGGTGGAAACCATGGAAACTCGCTTAGGTGGGCGTGAGGTAGGACAAAATTATGGTCAACCAATGAGGTTACAAGCACCACTGCTCAGGTAAAATTATTTAAAGCCAATACCAAATGGGGAAAGGAGTCACATAGCAAGCAGGCTTGAATAGGAAGAGGGTCTTAGCCTGTTGGGGGTTGGATTATGGCTCATTTAGGCTCCTAAGGTGATTGCTATCTATTTAGAATATCAATCCCTGATGCGCATTCCTAGGGAAGCATGTGGCCCTGTTTTTTTCTTTTGTCTTGAGGTGGGGCCCACAGCAGGGGTATCTGCCTCTCGTAAAGCTGTATAGTCACCTTGTTGTCCATCTTGTCTCCTTGAGGGCCTGACCTTGTCTGACTGCCTACATTTTTACATAATTTAGCTGTCTACAACACTAAGATCAAGTACTGCTGTGGATACCAAGGATACATTAATACAATAAGCAAATATCCCAGTGCTGTTGGTGAAGGAAGACACAATAAACAGCAAATATAATTAATAGGTAAAGGAATGGTATTAGAGGGAATGGGGAATGCGGCTGGGAAGATTCTCAGTGCGTGACACTTCCTGGAGTTGAGCAGTTGATGGCCTTCATGTTTTATTTTGCCGATTTGGCGATGCAACAAGCTTGTTCCTGGTTGCTAGTGAGTCAAAGTCTCTTCTGATGAACAACAGAGACTGCTAGGTGGTCACCCAACATGGTTCCTTTCTCTCTGCACAGTTTGAGTGCATTTCCCAGCCTTCCCTGTGGTTAGCTATGGTCTTGAATAGTTGTGAAGGAAATGCACCAAGTCCAGGCCCACACCCCACAACATCCCCTACAGGATTCATCACCCTTTTTTCTTCCTCAATTCCCCAATTCCTGGGGCAGCTACACAAGTACCATGGAGAAGGTGGCAGGGTCCCCTAGCCTGGGATGGAATTTTGAGTCCTTGTCTACACATTTGTTGTTTTTATAAAAGCAAGAAATAAATGTCTATTGTGGGAACTATGTGTCGTAGTAACAACTCCATCATAATATGTGTTTATTGGTCATTTGGTCTTTCTCTTTCAAGGACTGCCTGCTAAGACCCTCTGCCACTCTTAGTCTGGGATTTTATTTATTTGTTTGTTTGCAAGAGTGCTTCATATCCTTCTACCTGAAAATGTGATCTGTGGACAAAAGGTTCAGCTGCACTTGAGACCTTGTTAGAAATGCAGAGTGTAGGGTCTCACCCAAATCAACTAAATCAAAACCGGCACTGCAGAAGACCTCCTGGTGGTTCCTAGGCTCCTTAAAGTTTAAGGCACTGCTTCAAATGCTCCAGGATAATCCTTTCTCTTTGATATGCGTTGAATTCCTTTTCTAGCAGTCTATGGCTACCTTTGCATTTATTGTCTCTATCTTCCGATGTACAGACTATTTTTACATTGTAACATTGGAGCACTTACCAACATTTTGTTTGGTGGTTTGCCTATCGTCCTTGTTACTCTGCAAAATCCAGGGCTGGGGAGATAGCTCAGCAGTCCAAGCACTGACTGCCTGCTTGGCACTAAGTTCGATTCCTGGTACCACATGCCTTGCTGGCCCCGGAACCAGGCATAGCAAGACCCTGTATCAAATAAATACATTAAACAAGAAAGAAACAAAGAAATTCCTCTTTCTGAGCCCATATAAACACTATGCTGTATTTTCTTCTACAATTTTAGTTTTTCTTTTCATGGATTATTCTAAAATTTATGTTTGTCCATAATCTAATAGTAAAAGGCTGGGGAGATAGCTCAGTAGAATAAGCGCTTGTCTGGCAAGCGCAGGGTCCTGAGCTCAATGCCCAGTACCGCCAAAAAAAAAAAAAAAAAAAAAAAGAAGACCTGGTTCTTCAGGCTCTAAATCATAATCTAACAGTAATGCTCTCATTTTATTTCTTCATATGGATAATCAATTATCCCAGTGCTCTTCACTGAATTATGCGTCCATTTCTACTGATTTGTAATGTGATCTCTGTTGTAGGCAATATATCAAGTTTTCACACATGTGGTCCATGCCCCTCACCTCCATATTTGAATTTCTCAGGTGCACAACTCCTGTTGCTGTTTCCGTTTAGCTATGTGTTGTGAGCATGTTCCCATCTGATTAGGTATTCTTCCACAATGTAAATTGTAATGTCTGCCTAGAATTCTGTCACACTTTATTTTTTTTA
>PVKN010040056.1:0-10782 GCA_004027915.1 Capromys pilorides
AATATTCTGTCTGTCACCCCTGCCCGCATCCTCCCAGTCACAGGCTTGAGCTCCTTATCACTGTGTGTGTTCTGCTCCTGCTTCCAGATCCAGTGAGAAGCTTCAAGGCCCCCTGGACCGTGGGGCCCGTCGTCTCTTTTCTAAGACAGAAGCACTGGGAAGCTTGAGTCAGGCCAAGGTCTCCAGGACCCAAGGTCTTTCTCTGCCACAGCTGCCGCTCAGCTTCAGTCTTCTGGTCCTGCCCACGTAGCTGCGCCCACGTAGCTGCACTCACGCAGCCCCGCTCCAGTTCCCCTAAATGTCCCCACCAGTGCCAGGCCGCACCCTCCCACTGCCCAGCCTTCCAGAAGCTCACTCTGCCTGGACAGGCCCTGCATTAGGTCCAGACGCCCCGGAGACCTGCCACCCTACGTTAGTCCTGCTGGCTTTGGGGACTCTTGTCTCTTCTTTGCTGCCCATCGGTGCTCAGCTCCTGGGCCTTGCTTGTCCTTTGGGACTTCTTCTCATCTTCTGCTGTGTATTCCAACTCCACCCTTTAAATTCCCAACTTTCCCCACTCCAGCTACAGACCGAGTCTTCATGGTGGCAGGGAATCCTGCCACTAGTGTGTAGTGGAGTCACCCACCCGTTTGACCAAAATCACAAGAGAGATGGAACCCCTTTCTCCAAAAGGGAAGGCTCTGCAGTGGGGTACATAGCTATTGCAATCCAACAAGAGAAGCACATACCAAAATCATTTTAAGTTACATGGAATTTTTCCTACTTGGCTTTGTGGTGTGAAGTTACTACTACAGTTGAATAATAATTCATGCTTTTCTCATTTTCTTCCTTGCCTGTCTCCTTAAAAATATTGCTTAAAATATTGCTTTAGATGTCTAAAGATTTATATTAAAAGCGAATTCCAGTAAAAGGCTTTATCCATTATTTAGCCTGGCTCATTAGCCCTTTTTAAAAACAATGTTCATGTTGAGGCCCACGGTGTCTCCCCATTGTTGTTGCATGAGATAAATGTGTGGGAAAGGGAGGTGAGGCTCACCAGGTGTAAATGTCATTTGTCTAATTGGAGTTGAGGGCTGAGTTCAGGGAGCCATAGGAGCATGGAGGGCAGCGTGCTCTCTGAGATTGCGATCCTGGGCTGCAAAGCCCAGCCGGCCAAGGGCTCTGCTGGTGACCGCGAGCTCCTGCAGCCTCCAGCCATCCAGCGCAGCCAGCAGAGGCAGCGCGCAAGGTGCATGCGGGATGAGGATGTTGAAGTTTGGCAAATCAGTGGAATGAAAAAAAAAGCAGCCATTCACCGGGGCCTGTGGGGTTCAGTGCCTGACCGGGGAAGTGCCACATTCTACCGTTTGCATAGCACGCCAACCGGTTCTCCTGCCATTGATATTGCGTGTGTGCGTGGGATTGGGAAACTGAACCCCGAGCCTTTGCTCAAGCCCCTTTTTTACTTTTTTTTTTTTAAATTCCTTTTTAAAAAAAATATTAAAGACAGGGTCTTGGTAAGTTGCTGAGTTGCCCGGGCTGGACATGTTTTCTTTCTTTCTTTTTTTTTTGTCTTTTTGAGACAGGCTCTCACTATGCAGTTCAGGCTGGCCTTGAGCTCACTTTATAGCCCAGGCTGGTCTCAAACTCACACTGATCCTCCTGCCTCAGCCTCCCAAGTGCTGGGATTACAGGCGTGCGCCACCATGCCCAGCTACCATGCTGGACTTGAACTTGCAATCCTCTCGCCTCAGCCTCCCAAATTGCTGGTATTACAGGCATGCTCCCCTGTACCTGGCTCTTCCGTTAGGGTGTTGCGCATTCTCTTTTTGTCTATTCTATACAGTCAAGATCTTCTTGAGTATCCTTAAAAGGGGAGAATGAGTGTAGTTCTAGCACAGAGGATGTTAGCCTTCACCAAGTGAGGCAGAGCCATCTTCTCCAAGCTCGCTTTCTCACATGACTTGTGGAGACTCATGCCCAGGCTTCTGGAAGATGCCCCTTTGATGAAATGTTGCCAGACATGACTAAAAAACCAAAAGACCAATTAATTTGAGCTCTTCATGGTGGTTTTAGTCCCTATACAGCGAGGGGGCAAGCTAGAGTTCTTAGTGACCAACTTGAAGAATAAAACACTTGACCTTCTGGGTCAAATGCTAAATTCTTCATGCAGGTGGGAACACAACACTTCAGAGGAAGGCCAAGTTCCATTTTCGGGAACGACCTTACCCATCTGAAGTGTTCCCGGAATCTCTTATCATTAGCTCCCCACCCAGCAGATGAAAAACACCATCTGATTTACAGTTTTCCCATCTCTTATTTGAGTTTGCAACTTTCTCGGATAACAGATGGCTGGGAAATGTGTAAGCCCAAATAAAAGCAAAGCACAGGCTTCGCTGTTGCTTCGCTGGTGTCAACCGCTTTTTGAAATTAAAATTATGTAAATGATCCCTTGCCTTGAAGTGGGAGAATCAGAAATGAAGGAAATAACCTCAGAAGTTGAAAGTATTTTACTTTGGGTGGAATATAGGGTTCCTCCTCCTCCCCTTCTTCTTTCTCCTCCTCCATCTGTTCCTCCACCTCTTCCTCCTCCTTCTCCTTCTCTTCCTCCATCATCTCCTCCTCCTCCACCTCTGCCTCTTCTTCCTGCTCCACCTCCTCTTCCTCCTCCTCCTTATTCTTCTCCTCTACCTTCTCCACCTCCTCCTTCTCCTTCTCTTCCTCCTCCTTTTCTTCCTCCTCTTCTTCTTCCTCCAGCACCTCTTCCTCCTCCACCTCCTCCTTTTTTTCCTCCTCCACCTCTTCTTCCTCTTCCACTTCCTCTCCCTCTTCCTCCTCCTTTTTTTCCTCTTCCACCTCTTCTTCCTCTTCCACCTCCTCTCCCTCCTCTACCACCTTCTCCTTCTTTTCTTCCTCCTCCACCTCTTCCTCTTCGACCTCCTCTCCCTCCTCTACCTCCTCCTCCACTTCTTCCTCCTCCACCTCTTCTTCCTCTTCCACTTCCTCTCCCTCCTCCTCCTTCTTTTCTTCCTCTTCCACCTCTTCTTCCTCTTCCACCTCCTCTCCCTCCTCTACCTCCTCCTTTTCCTCCTCTTCCACCTCTTCCTCCTCCACCTCTTCTTCCTCTTCCACCTCCTCTCCCTTCTCTACCACCTTCTCCTTCTTTTTCCCTCCTCCTCCACCTCTTCTTCCTCCTCCACCTCCTCTTCCTTCTCCTTCTCTACCTTCTCTTCCTCTTCCACCACCTCCTCTTTTTCTTCTTCCTCCTCCACCTCTTCCTTCACCTTCTCCTTCTCCTCTTTCTCCTCTTTCTTCCCTCAAGCTTTTAATGTTTCCTTTTAAACAAAAAGAGGCATTCGGTAGAAACATAGTACAAGCTACTCACTCCCAAGCTTACAGAGTCGCCTCGCCAGCCAGCCTAGCATCAGAGAGAACATTCGAGTTGGCACAGGTCTCAGAGGCAGCAGTTTTAATCAACTGGAAGAGGGAGGAAAACACTCTGAAGTCAGATACCAGAGGAGGGCCCGAGCCTCTCTGGGTTTGGCATCTTTCTTACCTCAAGGAGTTAAAAGCCCAGGCCTGGGCGTGATCAGCCAGATGGTCTTTAACAGTAACATGGTTCATATTGTTTAGATTATCCTGTTGCAAGTACCGTGCCTCGTTTACCTTTTATGGAATAAAGTGTGGAAAATTGACCACAGATGTAAGTAACCAAGAATGACGAGGAAGCTGTTGTTACCAGGCCTCCTCTCCTTTCCTCTCCAACACGCCTGATCCCACAGATAAAAAAGGGAGAAAGGGGAGGCACGCTGAGAGTTTAGCCTGCCTGGCCCTGGAGCTCAATCAGAGCTTGCCTAGCAAGCTGCCCCACATTTGCATATTTCCAAGGTTGCCTTCAGGACATGCATGCAGGCTGCTCTCAGATTTTGATCCTGCAAAGCCCTCGACTTAAAGTAGCACCCCACAGAAGCAGTGTCTGCGTGGACTGGAAGGTGGGGCCAGGTACACATGCTGTCTTGGAGATGCTCTGTGGCCTCGTGTGATCTCACGGTCTCTGATGGCAAAGGGCGTAGGGCAGGAAGCAAGTGTAGACCACTGCTACACTCCTGTTGCCGATGGGCCTCGCCCCTGAGGATGAGCTGGATTAGTCAGAAGGAGGCCCCTGTTGTACTGAAGCGTGGATTTCTGAGCTTTACCAAAGTGTTGACTTCTCAGACCTGGCCAGCGTGAGGAGGGACATGTCGAGACAGGCCTGGGCTTTCATTTATAACAGGCTTTTTAGGATTATGAACATAAATACCTTCTTAAAGCTTCAGAGGAAGGTGATAAGGGAGGCTTTAGGCCAGCATTCCCAGCCCAGTAAGTGAGCTACTCCTGTCCCTCAGCAATGGACTTTCTCAGGCTTGGCCACAACTCGCCTTCCCTCCCGGTAGCACCCACTCTGAGGCCTTTCCTCTGGTCCTGTGTGGGTCTTGGCTTTCATTTCCATGCAGTCCAGCTTCCCTTCCTCCTGCCAGGCCCCTTCTAGCTCCTGCCACCAAGCTCTCTCTCTCTCTCTCTTCAGTCCTGGCTCTACTGCCAAGAGACCCCCTCAACATCTGGCACCCTTAACCTGCTTGCCGCATGCTTTCCTGGAGCCCAGCCCCGCCTTCCACACCGCTTTCTCTACACGCTTCCATACATACTGCTGTTCCATGTCCCGGAGCTCTTGGGAGCTCCTCCCCCTCCTGGCGCACCCACACCTGTCTGTCAGGGACCCAGATGCTCTCCATACTCAGAAGACTCTGAACACCCCTCTTCCCTCCTCTTCATGGATTCAGTGGCCTCCCTGTGAGCTGCCCACTGGCCACCCAGCTCCTCTGCCTTCTCTGCTTCTGGGCCTTCACGGCCTCTCCTCCAGGGCTCGCCTCGGCATCCCACCCTGAACACCTACCCTGCCTGGCCACCACCTTCCATTTCTGCGACTTCTCCTCTGCAGCCCTCACGAGCCCTCGCTCCTCATCTGCAGCTTCTGCCTCGTGGGGCCTCCTGATGCTTCCTCCTCCCAACCCCTTCTGGTGGACGGTGGGTAATTGTGGCCTCACACACCAGCTTCCTCAGTTTTCCTCATCCCACCCCTAAGCCCTCTCGTCCTTTCCCTGCAGTGCTGCCAGCTCCCCACTTCCTCCTCAATCACCTCCCTCTTCCTTTATTCACCCAGCATCTTGGAAACTCGTCTGTCTTGGCTGGCTCTTGCCTCCACTCATGCATCAAGTCTAGCTTGACTTCTGTTGACGTTCTGGGAGCGCTCCTCTCCCTCAGCTGTGGCAGGTGCTTCTCCAGGCTTCCTCTCTCTCTGCTCCCTTGTTTCATTCTTCCCAGGGGCCTCTCCCTTCTCGCTCCTTCAAGATTATTACACCCTCACTCCTCCCTGCCCGTCCCAACCCGCCTCACTGCAGCCACAACCCTCGTTCTGTTACGTGGGGAACACATGGAGGGTTGACCATTCCTAGCACTGCTTCTGAAAGCCTCCTCCTTGCTCAACAAGAACAAGAGGAGAAACACACCCCAAGTGACTGATACTGCTTCCCAGCCTACTCCTGAAGTCACTGCCCAAGACCTGCTCCTGAAAAGGGATCATTTTGGTGGCGCGGGCAAGGGCTAGGTCCCTGGCTTTGGATGGATGAGCCCATGGAGTTCTGAGGACAAGTTGAGTTGTGCTGGGCATGTGGAATCTTGGGCCATCCCAGAGGATGACCTGGCAGTTCACTCAGGAGCTGGCCTTGCAGTGGAACAGTACAGGGCCTGGAGGTCGTCGCTGGGAATCAATCCTTGCTCCTCCTCCTACTCATCTGGCATGGGTAGCTGGCTTTTCCTAGTATGTCTGTTTTTATTTACGAAAAAGATAACAGTATTCAGCTGTCCTGTGGATTAGAGATGATGCACATATTTGAGAGATATCATTTGCCTGGCCATAATTTAGTTGGATAATTGAGCTGGAGAGGTGATATTGTCTTAGGCTGGGGAGAGACGCGACAAGCCTCCCAGCAAGCCTAGAGTTCCTTCTTCACCTTCTTCACGCATGCATGCATTGCTATCAGAGGTGAAAGAATGACTCAGAACTGGTTTCTGGTCTCAGATCATTGAAGTCACACCCAGCACAGTCGGAGCCTGGTTTAGTAACAGTCTCATGCCTAGGTCTCGGTGACATTGGGCAGTGGTGTTCTGGAGATGAACAGATTGGTCTGAGTCAGACTTGGTGGGACAAGAGGCCTGGGAGGACTTCAGCCGGCTGAGACAGAAATGTCGCATATTCACATAGAGTAAGTAGTGGTACAAGCTCTGGTGGAAGTTAGGTGGTGAAACTTAATTGGTAACAGAGGCCCTAGGGAACCATTGGATATTCTTGAGTGAAAACATGACGAAATGTATTTTAGGAAGATTAGTTTAGTTTCCACATAGGGATGACATTTTTTACTCATGGATGGGAGAAGACAGAGCATCCAACAAACTGCTTCAGGAACCAGGCCCCATCTGAGGTTGTGCAGAGCTAGGCTGGAGAGGAAAGCTTGAAATGGAAACTGTTTCAAAGAGAACAAATGACCAAGATACTGGTAGCAAATTTGATTTTGGACATGGAAGCAAAAAACAGTGACTTCAGAGCTTTAATTGGGGATTCTATGCAAATGAAAAAGGCTCTTTTTAAAAAAATGTATTTAGTACAGGGTCTTAGTACACGGTAAGGATCGCCTGTGGCATCAGGAAAGAAGAGGCAGGAACATGACTGTTTTGGACGGAGAGAGGACAGTTGAAGATGTGGCAGAGAGACCCATCTGCTGTGATCCCAGAGTGCACTGCGAATAGTAATTCTTTTTTTTTTTTTTTAATTTTTATTTTTATTTATTTATTTGCTTGTTGTGTTTGTTTGTTTCTTTATTTATTCATTTTGTGGCTGGCTCAGCCTGCCCTGGTGGTGGGGCTGGCGCAGCATGTGGTGCCGGGGATCAAACCGCAGTCCCCGCAGTTGCCTGAGCTTTCCTAAGCAGGCGCTTTAAACCACTGAACCATCTCGCCAGCCCCGCGAATAGTAACTCTTTTGCAGTTGCTGCCACAGTTTCTGAGCTGAATGTGCCCTAGTGCATTCTCTCAAGGATCTGAGGACAAATGGGGAGTTGGATCACTATACTGCTTCCTCCACAAAGCTACCTGGCTAGAGTGAAAGAAAGAGGGCCCCCCAGCTTTTTCTAAGAGGGAGGCATTGGGGCAGACTCTCTCACTCTGTGTTCCGGTAGCCTTCCCTTACTTCCTGTGGACTTTCTCCCCACGGATCCACCCCTAAGGCCTCCACCTGAATGGGCGTGTGAGACATTGTTGAATTAACCAGAGATACCTGCTCTACTCATCATGGCCTCTGTCTGTGGGAATGACGGTACCCAGCTGAAGGGCCAGGGCCAGGAGGCCACCTCTTAGCCTTTGCTTGGCTCTTATACCTGCTCTGCTCATCATGGCCTCTGTCTGTGGGAATGGCGGTACCCAGCTGAAGGGCCAGGGCCAGGAGGCCACCTCTTAGCCTTTGCTTGGCTCTTCAACTGAAGACCAGCTGGTCATAACCTTGTTGCTAACTTTCTAGAAGTTTTCGAAGGTTGTACCACGGCCCCGCTTGTGCTAACCTGTGCCTCCCCTCCCAGCACGTTTCTTTTCACGTTCTTGCTTTCTCTGCACCCATTCTTATTGTTCCCCCTACCACCAGGACATTTCCACCCCAACACTGCTGTGCTTGTCACTCTCTCGTCCCCGATGTTCCCTCCCCGTGTGTCTGCAGAGCTGCCAGCTCCGATCTTCCTCACTCAAATCGTTGTGCAGCGCTTTCTCCTGTGAACCCCACCACCACCTCCAGAAGCCTGTGACCACCTATTTTAAAAATAGCATTTTCTGCTTCTTCTTACCCTGTTCCCCTGCCCGTTTCCCTTTCTGGCCTGTCACAGCTGGCACCATACCTGTACTTCTTTGTTTTCTTTCCCATTGTCTGTCTTGTTTGCCACAGTGCAACCTAGGCTTCCTCTTGCTCGTGGTATATCTCTGGCACTCTATACATTCAGTTAATATTTGCTGAGTGAGAGACTGGGGAGATAGTTCAGTGGCATAAGCATCTGCCTGGCAAGCACAAGGTCCTGAGTTTGATCCCTGATACAAAAAAAAAAAAAAAAAAAAAAATTCAGAGTGATCATCGCCCAGGATTCCCTCACAGCAGTTCAGGTTACTTCTTCAGGGGGAGAATGTTGTAGGCAGCTGAATTAGACAGAAATATTATAGACAGTTAGACAGGGCCAGGCCCTCAAAGACGACATGGAGGACAAGATGACTTCACAACTATAAACAAACACTCTTCCCCTATGCCAGATCTCAAGACAAGAGTAAACAAATACAGCTGCATATTTCCCTAGGGATGGGCATCAGGGATTGATACTCTAAGTAGGTGTCAGTCACCTTGAAAGAGCCCAGTTGAGTCACTAACCCAACCCCCAACAGGAAGAGACTGGATTTAATCTATTTTACCTGAGCAATGGTGCTTGTAATCTCATTGGTTGACCATAGTTTTGTCCCTCTTATGCCCACCTAAGTGAGTTCCCATGTGCTCTACCACTTTAAATCCACCCCACCACATGGTTTTCCTCTATAAAAGTCCCTGGAAGAGACAGCTTCCTAGGGACAACCTACTCGGGACCCCCTTTCTGTCCCTCTCTTGGACAAGAGCTTTCTTTCCCCCAATAAATCTATTCTGCTCCTAACCAAAAAAAAAAAAAAAAAAAAAATTGCTAGGTGATCTGCTATTTAACATAGCACTTGAACTATGATATTTCTGTCTAGTTCATCTGCCTACAACATTAGCCAGAGCAAATAGGCAAGACAAAGAATTAAAAGGATACATATGGGAAAGGAAGAACTCAATTGTCACTGCTTATAGAAGATATGATACTCTCTACATCAAAGACCCAAAGGACCCCACCAAAAAAACTCTTAGAATTACTAATAAACTTCAGCAAAATACCAGGATTCAAGACCAACACACAAAAATTATTGCATTGTGTATACCAACAATGAACAGGATGAGAAAGAAATTATGAAAAAAGTACCATTCACAGTTGCTTAAGCAAAAAATGAAATGCTTAGGAATTAACAACAGGAACAACAAAAGTGAAAGACCTCTATAGAGAAGACTGCAGTCCTCTGAAAAAAGGAGATCGAAGAGGACATCAGAAAATGGAAAGATAGTCCTTGCTCCTGGGTAGGCAGAGCCAGTATTATCAGAATGGCCATAATTCCAAAACTGCTACACAGGTTCAGTGCAGTTCTCATCAAAACACCATGATCTAGATAGAGCAATACTAAAATTCCTACAGAACCAGAAGAAACGTCAAATAGAGTAATTCTTGACAATAAGAGCAATCACGTGCCCTAGTGATGTCAGACTTCAAATTATATCACAAAGCAATAGTGATAAAAATGGCGTGATCCTGGACGAAGAACAGACAAATGGACAAATGGAATGGAACAGAACTGAGGACACAGAAATCTCCCTGGACATGTTCAACTACTTGATCTTTGACAAAGGGTCCCAAAGCATATGTTGGAGGAAAGAGAGCCTAGTCAACTATCAGATTAATAAATATCCCTTGGTTATTATGAGCTGGAGCTAGTCAGATAGCTCAGTGGACTAAAGCGCCTGCTTAGGCAAGTACGGCAACTGGGGTTTGATCCCCAGCTTGCTGAGCTGGCCCTTGGGGTACACTGAGACAGCAACCTAGACTGGGTATGGTGGTGAGCTCCTGTAATCCGAGCACATGGGAGGCTAAAAGCAGGAGGATCACTATGAGTGCAATCTGTGTAGTGAGACCCTGTAGACCCTGTATTAAATACTATATATGATGGGCTGATCAGGCTGGCAGTCTCCCAAATGAGTAGATGGCGAAGGATTAAGTAAGTGAGATAGATAAAATGATTTCAGGACTTCAGGAGGATCAAAATCCCTCTTGTAGAATTTGAGATTTTTCTGGGGTTTTAGACCAAGAACTTATCTGAGGGCCTGTGTGTATTAACTTTTCAAACAAAGGAGTGGAGTACTACAGAACATTCAGGCACTGGGCAGGACTTGGGGGTCCCCTCCGTGGCTTCTCAAAGTAATACATTATGTTAATTTAAGAGAACCATATTATCTCTAGGAAAGCCTCCACCAGTGAGATGCCTGCAACTACAGTCTTTAGCTAATTGGGGCTGGAGCCAGGGGTCTTTAGCTTGCCCTAGTCTTGTCCTTAGTGGCCTCTTGACCTCACCCAACATCCAACATGACAGGCCTTTGTGTGCCCAGTGGCTCACAGAGGCTCACTTACTATGACTCTGTTGCTTATCTCCAGAGAAGGGCCTAAGCCTGAGTAAACTCACAAGTAAACATGAAAAGCCAATTGGTTAAATCCTGCTAGAGCCGTTTCATAGTGGTTCTCCATCGTTCAACAGCTCATGCTGGGAATACTGGTTATCCATTTGTAGAAAAATGAAACTGGACCCTTATCACTCATCATACACTAAATTAAAGTCAAAATGGATCAAAGGTCTACACATTAAAACAGAAACATTAAGCCTTCTGGAAGACAAAGTAGCAAAACACTTGAAGACGGAAGGAAATGGCTTTCTCAACAGAACCTCAGCTGCGCCGGAAACAGCAAGAGTCACCAAATGGGATTAGGTCAGACTGAAGAGCTGCTGCACAGCAAGGGCTCAGTCAGCAGAGTGAAGAGACAGCTTCAAGAGCAGGCGTACCAGCTGCCC
>PVKN010040057.1:0-10735 GCA_004027915.1 Capromys pilorides
CTTTTTTTTTTTTGCGGTACTGGGGATTGGGGATTGAACTCAGGACCTTGCACTCACCAGACAAGTGCCTATTCTACTGAGCTGTCTCTCTAGCCCTTTCAAAAAGCTAACTTAACAAAAATACTAAAAAACAAAAAGGGTGACGGTAAATGCCGAGTTAGATGGGGGGGGCTAAAGCGAGAAATGGGGTGAGGGCTTTATTAATTAATTAGAACTGACTGGGAGTTGATAAAGTGTGACCAGGGAGTGAGGGGGAGACTCAAAGGTTAGAAGAGGGCTTGCAGCGATGGGGCTGGGTCCACACGGGCGCAGGCAACAGACTGGTGTGGGGCAAGAAGGTCAGGAAGAGAGGCAGGGGAGCCCCAGGCCCGAGGTTGCCCTTCAATTAGAGGGGCTTCGGTTCGGGGCTGGGTGGGTGGGGCTAGATGGGAAGGCAGGGTTATTTTGAAGGGGGGGGCCGGATGGAGGCGGGGATAGAACCTGGACGGGGCAGTGCAGCCAAAGTGGGCGGGGCCAGCATTGGGGTGGAGCTTGGCTGGGCTGAACCTGGGCCTGAAGGCCGTGAGGCAGGACGTGCATCACCCTCACTGTCCCAAACCTGTCTGCATCAGAGGAAGCGGCACTATTGGCGCCTGGACTGCAAGTGCATCACGCTGTTCCAGAACAACACCACCAACAGATACTACAAGGTGCGTCTTTGGGCCCCAGCTCCTTCCATCGCCTCTGGTTAGACCGACCAGATGCTAGAAACAGCCTCTGGCACATTTGACTTCAGCCCTGGCCCAGGAAAGTGACTTCACCTCTCTGTGCCTCATCTCTCAGCTGGAAAATAAATGCCTCAAATGATAGCACTTACTTCTGCTGAGTGTGGCGTGCTGGTCTTTCATCCCAGGACTCTGGGAACCCGAGTCAGAGAGGATCGCAAAATCGAGCCCAGCATGTCTCATAATTTAGCCACTTAGTGAAATAATAAAATGGGGCCAGCGAGATAGCTCAGCGATCTAAAGCGCCTGCTTAGGCAGGTGCAAGGGACTGAGGTTCGATCCCTTGCACCATACTGCACCAGCCCCACCCTCAGGGTGGGCTGAGCCAGCCAAAAAAATAAAGGGTTGGGGAATAATAACAAATAATAATAACAAAAATAAAGGGTTGGGGAAATAGCTCAGGATGAAGGCTCTGGGTTTAATTCCCAGTATTAGAAAAACAAACTCTTAGATCAGAGATTATCAACATATGCAGTTAGCTTAAGGTCAGCCACTTCTGAGTGATACTGTTGTCCCCAGCAGTCTACTTGGCTGGAAACCAGGCTCCCCAATGAGTTTTCATAGACAGTCTTTTTTTCCTATAGCTGCCAAAGGCTTTTTTTTTTTTTGTGGAACCACGGATCAAACTCAGGACTTTGCACTTGCCAGGCAGGCACTTGTGCCCCTAAACTACCTCCCCAGTTCTCTTTCTTTCTTTTTTAATTTAATTAATTAATTTATTTATATTATGGCTAGCTCAGCCTGCCCTGGGGGTGGAGCTGGTGCAGCATGTGGTGCAGGGGATTGAACTGCGATCCCTGTGGTTGCCTAAACAGGTGCTTTAGACTGCTGAGCTATCTCACTGGCCCAGAGGCTTTTCTTTTCTTTGTCATGTCAAGGCCTTGGATGAACTAGGCAAGTGGGCTGCCACTGAGCCACACCCTCAGACCTTTTCATTTTATTTTTTTTTGTTTTGAGACAGAGTCTCACTAAACTGCCCAGGCCGGACTCTAATTTGGTAATCCTACCAAATTGGCCTCTCAGTGCTGGGATTACAGGCTTGCACCACTATACCCAGCTGGGCTGAGGCAGGATAGTCTCGTGTTCAGTGTCAGTCTAGATTATATAGAGGGACCCTGTCTGAAAAACTATAAATAAATTGCAAAACTGATAAGTTACCTAGGTTGGGTTTGAACTTACAATCTGGCCTCCCAAAGTGCTGGGATTCTAAGCAAGCACCACCATCCTGGCTTTCTATCCTTTTTTTTTTAAAGTTTATTTTATTTTCTTCAACCACGTTACATATTTCTTTGTGTTTTGGCCGGCTCAGCCTTCCCTGGGGGGTGGAGGGCGGCGTAGCACGTGGGACCTGGGATCGAGCCGCAGTCCCTGCGCTTCAGCCTAAACTTCCCGATGCACGCGCTTTAGACCGCTAAGCCGTCTCACCAGCCCCTGGCTTTCTATCCTTTTGTCTTTCAATGCTCTCTCTCCCCCAGCCCTGGCGGTGGTCCCTGCCCTTTCTCTCTTAGCAGCTGCCTGCCTGGTCTCTTGTCTCCACCTCTTCCTGTCTTCCTGTTCTATGCAGCTATCACAGAAAGCCCCTGGATGCCCCCCCCCCAAAGTTCTTCAGTACTTCCATGTGGCCTGCTGCAGACAAAGCTTAGGCTTCTCCTTGGGGCCCACAGACTCCTATGTGGCCTTGTTTCCTTCATTTATGCAGGGGCACTTAACAGTCCTTACTGTGTGCCGCAGGGCCTTTGCACCTGCTGCTCCCGCTACTTTGTGCCTGATGACCTCTTCTTAGCCTTGGCTGTCTGCTCCAGCATCTGACCACTTCCTATAGACCAGGCCTGTCACTGACCCTGGCTTCTGTGCCACCCAGGATAGAGCAGGAGAGCCTCAGGACCTGGCCAGAGTCCTGGCCTCATCTTCAATCCTTTCGTGTCCCACCAGGAAATTCCACTGTCAGAAATCCTCTCGGTGGAGCCGGCTCAGAACTTCAGCCTTGTACCACCAGGCACCAACCCACACTGCTTCGAGATCATCACCGCCAATGCCATCTACTTTGTGGGCGAGACGCCTGGTGGGGCCCCGGGCGGGCCGAGCGGGGCTGAGGCTGCCCGGGGTTGGGAGATGGCCATCCGCCAGGCCCTGATGCCCGTCATCCTCCAGGACGCACCCAGCGCTCCAGGCCATGCACCACACAGTATGTCCCTGCCTGTGTCCCTAGGAGGGTGGATCCTGAGTCAGAGCCAGGAAGCTGAGGCAGGAAGATCAGAAGTTTGAGCCCAGCCTGGGCAACATAACTTTTTGAGACAGGGTCTCATTATGTAGTGCAGGCTGGCTGTGAGCTTTCTAGGTAGCCTAGGTTGACATCAAACTCGTGTTGATCCTCCTGCCACAGCCTCCCTGGTACTGGGATTACTGGTGTGTCACCAACGTAGACTCCGCCTCATAATAAATGTTCAGACCATGACCAGGGCTATAGCTCAGTGTGAATACACTGGGTTCTGACATTTGCTGGGGTAATGTGACATGGGCCAAGGGGCAACACTGGAGCCAGATGCAGGATGAAGATTGAGCATTCCTGGCCCAAGGACAGCACATGCAGGGGCACGGGTGGGGGCCCGGGCTGGAACAGGGCTTGCTATAGCTGAGACCTAGCAGGGAAGCTGTGTGGTAGGAAACACAGCTTAACAGAGGCTGAAGTCAGAGGTGGATGAGGAGCCAGCCTAGGTCTTTAGACCACTGAAGGAGCCCACGCTTCCTCCTGAGGGCACTGGGAGGGTTGGGAGACAGGGAGGCACAGGGCAAGGTCTGTGCTGTAGCGAAACCCTTCCCGGTTCCTGGGGAAGGTGAACCCGAAGGGGCAGGGCTGGGGCACAGAGACCAGGGGAGAGGCTTGGAGTGGTGAGCAAAAAAAAAATCTGTACCTTTGGCTTGTAGCTTTCCATGCTAGCCCACACTGCATTTCCCAGGTACAGCATGTACTTTTCTCTCTCCTTTCACCCTCTTTTTCTATTTACTTGGCCCAAGGTGCACACCACCATGCCTGGCTCAAAAAATATATATTTTTTGAAACATGGTCCCACTAGGTTGCCCAGGCTGGGCTCCAACTTGCCCCCTCCTCCTGCCTCAGCCTCCCAGAGTGCTGGGATCACAGATGCCTCTGTGGTGCCGCTTCTCAAGCGCATCTTCTTAGCCTCTCAGATAAGGAGACTGGGGCCAGAGCGGCTAAGCTGCTCATCGTGTTTCCTGATGGGAGCTGGCAGGAGGGCTGGGCGGGGCGGGGCTGGGCTGGGTGGGGCAGGTCCTGTCCTGTCCTGTCCTGACTGCTATCTCTCTCTCACCGCAGGGCAAGCTTCCTTGAGCATCTCTGTATCCAACAGCCAGATCCAAGAGAATGTGGTGAGTGAGAGTCCTGCCTGATTCCACACAGCCCCCAGCCTCCCCCTCCCTCCTGGCCCCTTGTCACTATTTGCATCTGTGACACCCCTGTCCTTACCTTGCAGGACATCGCCACAGTGTACCAGATCTTCCCAGATGAAGTGCTGGGCTCTGGGCAGTTTGGAGTGGTCTATGGAGGTAAGAAGGCCCCTGTCAGCCCGGAGGCTGGGCGGAGCACTTCCAGTGCTGCGTTCCTTTCTACTTGGCTGCCTGTTCCCCTCCCGTTGTGACTGCCTCAGAACCCTGGCAGGGTGTGCTCTATTGCTCTATTGCCTACCTTTAGTGCCTGTAATCCCAGGACTAGGGAGGCTGAAGCAGGAGGACTGCTGAGAGTTCAAGGACATCCTGTGCTGCACAGTGAGTCCAAGGCCAACCTGAGCCACAGAGTGAGACCCTGTCTTTTTTTTTTAAAGTTTACTTTATTTTCTTCAACCACATTACATATTTGTTTGTGTTATGGCCGGCTCAGCCTTCCCTGTGGGTTGGGGGGCGGCACAGCATGTGGTGCCTGGGATCGAGCCTTGGTCCCTGCAGTGGCCTAAATGTCCCGACGCACGCGCTTTAGACCACTAAGCCATCTCACCAGCCCCCATGTCTTTTTTTTAAATGGTCGGCTCAGCCTGCCCTGCGGATGGGACTGGCGCAACATGTGGTGCCGGGGATCAAACCACGGTCCCTGAGGTTGCCTAAGCGTTCCTAAATAGGCGCTTTAGACTGTTGAACTATCTTGCCGGCCCAGAGACCCTGATTTTAAAAACTCAAAAAGACCAAAAAAAAAAAAAAGTTTTTTAAGGGCTGGCCAGATAGCTCAGCAGACTAAAGCATCTAGTTTTTAAAAAAGGAAAACTCAGAGCACACAGGCTAGGGTTCAATCCCAGGTGTGTCATGCTGGCCCCATCCCCAGGGTGCACTGAGATGTGACTGAGACTGGGCATGGTGGTGCGCACCTGTAATCCCAGCACTTGGAAAGCTGTAAACAGGAGCATCACAAGAGTCCGATCTAGTATTAAAACCCTGAACACCCTGTAAACCTTTCCCTGTAATATAAATAAAAAAGAAAGAAAGAAAGCCATGACATGGCTACAGGTGGTTGCAGGCTCCTCTTTTCCCATTGAAAAAGCCAGTGTACTTCTTGGTGTTAGTAAAGAATGGAAGTTCTGGGCTTTGTTTGGCCACAGAGCCAGTTCCTCCCAGCTTTTTTTCCCCAATTTTTTATTTATTTTTTTATTTGTTTGGTACAGAGTCACCGTGAGCCACCATGCCTGGTCTCGGGCCAGCATGGCATGCAGCACTGGGGATCACACCCCAGTCCTTGTTCTTGCCAGGCAGGTGCTTAGACCTCAGAGCTATCTCCCCAGCCCCTCCCAGCTTCTGTTTGGCTAAAAATGCAGCTTTTCATGTTCTCTGTTGACCTCTCCAAAGCTCTGTTTTTTTTCTTCTTCTTCTTCTTTTTTCTTTTCCTTTTTTAAAACAGAGTCTCATTGTCTAGTACAGGCTGGCTTTGAACTCACCATGGAGCCCAGGCTGCCCTCGTGCTCACAGCAGTCCTCCTCAGCAGGTGCTGGGATTCACCACCTCACCTGGCCTTTGTTTCTGTTTTAAGATAGGATCTCCCTATGTACTCCAGGCTGGCTTTGAACTCCTGGCATCCTTCCCCAGTCTGTGTCCAGTGCCTGGCTCGAGCCCCATTCTTGACCTTCCTTCCAGTACTACTCCCAGCCCCTCCACTCCACCCCCACATATTAGGGACCCCTCAGAGCCACACTGGTGACCCTTCCATCACCTTGGCCCAACCCTGGTGGGACCTGTCCCGCCAGCATTGGGAGGCCCTGTTAGCTCACGCTTTTCCTCCCACTTCCGTCACCTAGGCAAGCACCGGAAGACCGGCAGGGATGTGGCAGTAAAGGTCATCGATAAACTGCGCTTCCCCACCAAGCAGGAGAGTCAGCTGCGCAATGAGGTCGCCATTCTCCAGGTGATGCCAGGGCCACAGCCTGGCCCCACTCCTGCACCTGTGGGCCTTTCCTCCCTCTTCTGCCTTTTGGGTGCAGTGACTGAGTCGCGCTCAGGCTGGCCTCCTGGAGGAGGGAATCCGCTTGCTCATGGAAAAGGCCAAGCAAGGGCTGGCCAGTGCCAAGGTCCAGGAGGCACCGAGGTTGGGGAAGGTGGTGCCAGAGAGCCCCAGGGAGGGCCGGTCTGGGTGCTGTGGGCTTTCCCTGGAAGTTCTAGGGGGCCTTAGGAGGACTCTGAGGACCCAGGCTGTAGCTTGGTCATAGAGCGCCTCCTAGCATGTGAGAGGCCCTGGGGGGCATCCCTGGTCCCTCCAAAAGTTTAAAAATTTAAAAAGAAAAAAACAAGGGGGCAGGGGTTGAGCAAGAGGAAGCCAGGATCAGGTGTGATTTTTAGAAATATCTCAGGCTGCCATCTGGAGGGTGGGTAGAGAGGGATGTAGTGGAATGGGAGCTGGGAGGAATCTGGGCAGGAGAATTGGGGTCAGGCCGGGACAGGCCTGGGGGGAGGGAGGAAGTGCAGAGTGAGGAGCTATAGACAGAAATAAGAAAAACCCAGGCTGCCAGCCTACAAAGCTGTCTGCTTCTCCAGGCTCCCTGCTCCCTCGCCTCCCTCCCGCAACCCTCTGCTTCCCACTGCTGAGTCCATGGGACTCAGGATGAATCCCAGGGACCACAGGAGGTGGGGCGGAGCACGTTGTCCTGGGACTCTACTCAGTCCCCATCTGCCACCCTGGGAAACGCCCTTCCTGCCTGTGGTCCACCCGCTTCCATGGCTGACCTCAGGGCTGAGTTCAGGGGAGACCTATATCCTGACATCCCTCCCTTCCCCCCAGAGTCTGCGGCACCCCGGGATTGTGAACCTGGAATGCATGTTTGAGACGCCCGAGAAGGTCTTTGTGGTGATGGAGAAGCTGCACGGGGACATGCTGGAGATGATCCTCTCCAGCGAGAAGGGCCGGCTGCCCGAGCGCCTCACCAAGTTCCTCATCACCCAGGTGCGCCCCTCTGCCCCATCCCCCTGTTGAGGCCCCAAGTCTCTGCACCACCAGGCAGGTGCTGGGTAGGATGCAAGGCAGCATACCACCCCTGGGATCCCAGCATGGAGAGAGGCTGAAGCAGGACGATTGCAGGTTAGACACCAGCCTAGGCAACTCAGAGACTTAGCAAGACCTTGGGTGAAAGTAAAATACAAAAGGGCTGGGGGTGTAGCCAAAGCCTTGGTTCAATCCCTAGTACCACCACCAAGGGGAAAAAAAAAACAAAACCTATCACTGAATTCTCCAGCTGCTGAAGATATACATGCATAGATTCACTTTTTTTTTGTACTGAGGGCTCAACACAGAGCTTTGCACATGCTATTTCATGCTCTGCTACTGAGATGTATCTCCAGCTTTTAAAAAATTTTATTCTGGGGCAGGGCCTCAGTGGGTTTCCAGGATGGTCCTGAACTTGTAATCCTCCTGCCTCAGCCTACTGAACAGTTGCGGTTGTAGGCATAGGCTAGCATGCCCAGGGTCATAAAAAATTTTAACTTTTAGGGGCTGGGGAGATAGCTCTGTGGCACAAGTGCCTGACTGGCAAGTGCAAGGTTGTGAGTTTGAATCCCGGTCCCGCAAAAAAAAAAAAAAAAAAAGTTTTAACTTTTACAATGTTAAATACAACTAGTTTCTGGGCTTCACATCCAAGAAGAGCCTTCCCACTGGGCTGGGCCCCACCCTATTTATTCTAGGACGTCTTCTCTGTTGGTGAGAAGAAGCCCTGTGCTGTGCTCTACTGCCCAGTGTTCTCACTGTCCCATGCTGTGCGCCTGTGCGCATCAGGTTGGCTTGAAGGTGGTGGGGACAGGAACCCACTGAGGCAGGTGCATCAGACTTCAGGTGGGGAGAGGGCAGAGGGCGTTCACTGCTTTCGGTGGCCAAGAGAGCTTCTCTCTGGTTTTTCATTTCTTTACCTCTTTTGCTCCCTCTTGCTCTCTCTCCTTTCTGCAGACTTCTGCCCTGTGGTCTTTGCCTGCTCATTCCTGTGCTAAGCTCTCTATTTCCTGACTTCCTTACGCCTCATCACCCTTTCAGGTAGGTGTCTTTGTCACCCGGTTTCATAGAGGAGCACACTGAGTTTCAGGAGGCACCAGTCTCTTACCCTTTGTCACAGTTGGGAAGCTGCCTGACCAAGATCTGAACCTAGTGCTGTCTTGCTTTCAATCTACCCTCTTTGTTTACCACTTTTTGCCGGCTCAGCCTGCCCTGGGGGTGGAGCTGGCACAGCATATGGTGTCAGGGATTGAACCGAGGTCCCTGCGGTTACCTAAGCTTGAGCAGGCGCTTTAGACCGCTGAACCATCTTGATGGCCCTTTGTTCACCATTTTAATTGGGAAAAATTAAATCAGCCACCTAAAAACCTGGAGATGGCAAATACATGTGCCTCTTTCCACCCTAATCATGTGAAAGGTAGATCTGGGAAATAAGAAAAAGCAATGGCTTTCAAGTTGTATTTCATTCTTAGAAAACAGAGTAGTGAAAACTAAATAAATGAAATTTAAATTCTGATGGGCCAGCCAGAATAGCTCAGTGGATTAAAGCTCTCGCAGGCAGGCATAGGAACCACGGGTTCCATTCTCAGGCCTTCCATGCTGGCCCCGCCCCCAGGGCGCGATGAGAAGGCAGTTGAGACTGGGTGTGGTGGTGCGCACCTGTAATCCCAGCTCTTGGGAGGCTGTAAACAGGCGGATCACTACGAGTCCAATCTAGTAATGAGACCCTGAACACCCTGTAGACCCGTCCCTAAAATACAAAAATAAATAAGAATAGAAAATAAGTTCTGAGTTGTAGCTTACGGTTGCATGTTTACATGACTGGGCTTCTATGGTATTTAGATTTTGTGTGGGTTACACAGAATCAAGAAGTAGTATCAGGGAGTGTATGTGTGTGTGGTACTGGGCATTGAACTCTGGTCCCTCACACTGAACTATATTGCGTCTCCATCTCTTTTCTGAGACAAGTTCTTGCTAATTCAGTTAAGTTGCCCAGGTTTGCCTTGAATTTGAGATCCTCCTGCCTCAGTCTGCCAGTGTGCTGGGATTATAGGTGTGTACCAGCACTCAGTTGTAGTAGAGTTGTTGTTTGGAAAGAAATTTAAAAAAAAAAAAAAAAAAAAAGTGGAGTCATGCATAGAACTTTCTTGAAAGGCCCTGCTCAATTCTCCTAGCACTTCAAGAGGGTCCTGGGCATATTTAGGGCTGCTGAGACAGCAGCAGGGGTGGGTGTGGAGGGCTTTTACTGAAAGTAGCCTAGATAAGGTCCCTTTTGAACTTGGCCCCTCCTTCTCTCATCAGATCTTGGTTGCTTTGAGACACCTTCACTTCAAGAACATCGTCCACTGTGACTTGAAACCAGAAAATGTGTTACTGGCTTCTGCAGACCCATTTCCTCAGGTCAGTTAACACCTGCTCCTGATTCAAGGCGGTGTAGCCAGTAATGGTGTTGGGTGGGAAGTGTAATGATCAAGACAAAGATGTCGCCACTACTGTGTGATCTGGAGACTCCAGATGTTAGTAGCTTAAACAGGAGAGGTTTTTTATTCCTGTAGAAGCTGGCCTAAGTACTGAAGCTGGAAAAGCAGTTTCAGGTTTTGGGGACCAGGTTTCCTGTTATTGTATTTTGGCTTCCCTGTGGTGGTGCTGGCCTCCATGGCCCAGGATGCCCCTGCTGTGTGTTTTTAGCTAGGATAGAGGAGGAGCGCAGAGTTGGAAGAAATAGACTCACCTGTTTTCTTTCCATGGGCTTGGAATCTCACGTCCTGTTGGCTAGCACTTGATCACATGATCATGGCTGACTGCTAAGGAGGCAGGGAAATGTAGTTTTTGTGAGTGGCCACATGACCCTTTAAATTCAGCTTTTTTTTTTTTTTTTTGTCTTTTTTTGAGACAGGGTCTCACTGTGCCATTCAGGCTGGCCTTGAGCTCACTTTTGTAGCCCAGGCTGGTCTCGAACTCACACCGATCTTCCTGCTTCAGCCTCTCAAGTGCTGGGATTATAGGCGTGTGCCACCACACCAGGCTAGCTTTTTTTTTTTTTTAAATTCAGCATTTTTATTTCACTTTTTTTTTTTTTTCTTGGTGGTGGTAGGGATTGAACTCATAACCTGCATGTGCCAGGCAGGCACTTATACAGCTTGAGCTATCTTCCTGGCCCTCAGCATTTTTATGAAGAGAGAAACAGAGAACAAGTATTGGGGAACAACTGTGGCCCTAATGAAGAAATGGCTTAGAAAAAAAAAAAGTAAACCCTTTGCCCCAGGTTAGTAGTGGAATGAGTCCCTTCCATTGTCCAGTATGAACTATAGAAGACCCTTCCAAAGGACCTTTCTTAGCCTTTTCTTTTTTAACTTTCTTTCTTTATGTTATAGCCTGCTTAGCCTGCCCTGGGGGTGGGGCTGGCACAGCATGTGATGCCAGGGATCAAACCACGGTCCCTGTGGTTGCCTGAGCTTGACCCAAACAGGTGTTTTAGACCACTGAGCTATCTCGCCACCCC
>PVKN010040058.1:0-10776 GCA_004027915.1 Capromys pilorides
CTGAGACAAATACCTGACACACAAGCTTAGGGGAGGAAAGGTTTATTTAGCTCATAGTTCCTGGAGGTTTCAAGACGCTGCCCCCTGCTTTATAGGGACTGGAGGAGAAGCTGGGGCACTGCTGTGTCCACAAGGATCTGCTCCATACCTCCCTGCAGCGGGGGAAGGGCACTGTGACAGCGTGTGCTGTCCGTTTAAGGGTTGATGCCTCTCTTGGCCACGCCCCCTCAAGCCCCACCCCTCGAGCCTCGAGCTTGACAGCCCCGCCCCTCTAGCCGCAGGCTTGACAGCCCCATGAATTACACGCGGCTTTGCGGGGTACAACTAGATACAAACCACAACAGAGTCTAAGCTGAGATTCGTTCATTTTTGTTATATTAGTGACAACTCAACCTCAGTGAGGTCTCGCTGGAATGACCTTTCACATTCACGTTCCTAGCAGCCCTCTGCTCATGACAGTATGTGCAATTGCTTGCAGTGATGGACCACCTTGGTAGTCCTCATTTGGGTTTTTCTACTGGAATCATCCTCGGTACCCAGTAGGCAATCTAGACTTTTCCAAATCGTGCATCTTGATGGTCTTGCAGGGTGCACTTACCTCACTCCCAAGCCACTGCCAGGTCTTCACGTATTTGCTGTACAACACCCACCTGTCAGCATCAAAGTCCTTTGCTTATCCAGGGCTTCCTTAAAATGCCACAGTGAGTTGGCTCATTCAACATAAATCGATAATTCCGTAATGCCGGAGGCAAGAAGTGTGAGACTAAAAGCGGAAATGGTGACTGTTGATCTTCTTGAAGGTGATGAGATGGGGCTCACTCCGTTGCCTCTGATAGTTTGTTGGGAGCAGGCAGAGTTTGATCATTCAAAAAATATCACTCCAGTCACAACGTGTCAGCTACGACATACGATGGGTTGAGTCTGGTGATGCTTTGTTATTGTACTGAAAGGATATGTAGTCATATCGAGTCAAAAGTTTATTCTGAAGTTCAGATGAGACAGAGTTCTCATCTGCTAAGGTGAGTCATGCCTCAATCTAGATTTACCTAGTTAATTTTAATGTGTCCACAGAGCAATATAGACTTTTAAAAACATATTTTCTACATGTTTTATTTATTTATTGGGTACAGGGTCTCACTGTCCAGCTCAGACTCATAGTGATCTTTCTGCCTCTGCCTCTGCCTCTGCCTCCCCAGTGTTGGGATTATGGACAGATGCCACCATGCCCAGGGTTCTGGTAGTCAGCATGGTAAGCAATACCTGGGATGGAACCTGGGTCCTCACTCTTGCCAGGCAGCATTTAGACCACCAGACTATCTCCCCAGACCTATATAATCTTCTTAGTAGATTATAATTTATTACATCTAGACTTCTTTTGTACATTCAGGATACAAATACTTCTACACGTGCCCCTTGGCTTGGTTTAATATTCACCCTGCTTCTTTTATTTCTCCTGATGAGACTTTTCTCCAATTTTTCCCAGTAGCACTATCCATTCAGTTGAAACAAATACCATTGGACAGATATTAAAATTTGCATGAGATACACAGATCTGTTTTATTTTTGGTTTTCAAAGATTAAGTTTTTGATTGGGTGACAGGCACAAAAATATATGTGTAACACTGCTTACACCTTCCAACATAGAAACACGCACAGTGAAATTACGAATCCAGTCAAGTCAGAATTTCTTCCTTCAGATTCAGAGAAAGTTACGTGGTGAAGTTAGAAATAGAAAGCGAGTAGGAGTTTGTCTAGTAGATGAGCACGTTCCAAGCACTGGAACAGTCAAGTGAGAATGTACTGCAGTATCTGAGTAACTGGAAATTTGGTGAGTGGCAGGTGGTTGTCAGTGCTAGAAGAAAAGCAGAACCTACGTCAGGAAATACTTCAAGTTATCTGGAATTTTCATAGAAAGGCAACCTATTACTCAGGGAAGTAAATGCAGAGAGTTAAACCTACTGTTCTCAAGAAGGGAAGTTCAGTTTCAGTTCTGACACTCAGAGTGGTTGAAATCTGTCAGGGCCATCTGTATAAGAAATAACTGAACACCTTGAAAAGATAACAATTCGTTAGGCTCACTGGAGAAGTCAGGACGTGGAACACCACTGTTTCAACATCTGGAACGAGAGGTGCATCCGGTGGGACACGAGTGGAATCTGCTTCCTTGAGGCTGAGACTGCGGGAGAAACCTTACACAGCATGAGTTCTGAGCTAAAACTTGAAATCAAATTGTGGCGTTTGAGCCTCAGCATCTGATGATGGAGGCAGAAGAACTGTGGGGTGGGAACTGACAGGAGCCCACGTTCCCATGTCACTTTTCTCAGGGAATGTCACCAAGATTTCATTTGTAGGTGAGAGGGCAAAGCTCTGGCAGGTCTGAAAGGGCGAGTAAGAAGAATCATGAAGATCATCCACAGCATTCCCGTTAATAAATGTGTATTCCCTGAGGTAAAGATCCATACCAAAAGGTAATCCGGGGGGTGTTCTGCCCCTCCAGCCCCACGTCACTATCATGGGTTGCCCAACTGAGGAAAGTGAAAGAGGTCAACGGGAGTCATGCCTACAAGAAAACAGCAAACATTACGAACAGTCTAGTCAACAGGAAACAATGGGAGAAAATTATACCCTTTGTGAGTACAAGACAAGCCTGAGACTGGGCTCACTAACAAAACGACATTTAATTGTAAGATTATAGAACACTGGCTATCTGACATCTAACTAATTCATCACCTTGATTCCAGGGTAAAATCCCTGGATAAGTTTTGAAAGATTTGGAGCATGGAGAGTTTCTGAAGAGGGTAACTTTGAAAATGCCAAATTCAAGGGTTGGTAAGAAGTGATACAGGTTTGAAGTTTTGCTTACCTAGAGCTGAAGCCCACAGAAATTGCAGTGCATGCATGCCAGAAATGGTGCACATCAAGAAAGGCACAGTCTTGGGAGACACAGCAGGGGTCATACTTGGATTCAAATCAAAAAGTGGAGTTTGGAATCATCAAAACACTTGTTCAAAATAACAATGATCAGTATGTTCAGACTCTAGTAGAAAAGAAAACACTGAACAATAAATATATACTGTATGTACAGATTAAAAAGCCCAATAATCAATTGAATGAAAATGCTAGACTTTGAAAGCCCCGTGACATAACTGAAATTGCTAATCTCTCCTAACTGATTGTAAGAGAAGAAAACAGTTAGTCAACTACAAGACAGACCAATAGAAAGTTTGCAGATTGAAATTTAAGGACAGAAAATGTGGAAAACAAAAGAGAACAGAAAACTTCAGGAAATTCATGCCAGTACCAAGATCTGTAGCACATATTGTCTTAGTTATTCTTCTCTCATTGCTGGGACAAATACCCGACACCCAAAGTGAAGGAAGGAAAGGTTTATTTAGCTCACAGTTACTGGAGGTTTCAGTTCATACTCAGTTGGCTCCGAGGCAGAGAGGCACATGGCAGAGGGCAGCAGTTCATGGCAGCAGAACATCAACAATATGGTGATAGAGGCAATGGAACCACCAGGGGAGCAGAGAACCACAGAGCAACAGCATTAGTCTGTCTCTGTCTCTCTTTATATCACATTCAGGCTCTCTGCCTCAGCCTATCCACTTTAGACCACACCCATAATCTCAGAAGTACTCAGACCCATAGTCCCATCAGTACTAAAACACGTAATCTCAGTGGATCATGAGTCCAGTCTCAAACTCTAGAAGTACCTGCTCCATAATTGCATGAGGCTTTGGGGGGACAACTAGACATAAACCATAACACATATCCAAGTGGAAGAGAAGATAGAACCAAAGTGGTTAGGACTTAAAACTTGCAAAGATTAATGGTATAGACCAAAAACAATTTTAAAAATTGTACAATTATCTTTTTAATTCTGAATAAACAAATGGAAGAACAAAAAATAGACTAAGATTGTTCACTGTGACTTTCTGGCCATCACCAGTATATTACTCTCAAATTTTTGATCTCATACTAAATTATTTTAAATGGTTATTCTTTAGTATTGAAAAAAGAATCTCTTCCAAACATGTCATGATGCTTAATTTTATGTGATAATTTGGCTGAACTATGGCATGCAAATATTTGATTAATCTTTAGCTTACATGTGAATATATATATATATATATATATATATATATATATATATATTCGAACAGGTGAACATTTAAATCTATAGAACTGGGCCAGAGAGATAGCTCAGTAGAATAAGCACCTGCCTTGCAAGCACAAGGTCCTGGGTTCAATCCCCAGCACAGCAAAAAAAAAATCTGTAGAACTAGTATATGAGATTAGTTCAATTTATGGAGAACCATCAATGAAGAAAGGTTTAGGTCCTCCAAAGGAGAGAGAAAACTGTGTCCAGATGGTTTTACAACTGTAAGGGCAACATTATGTCTTTCTTATGTATGTAGGGTTTCAGCCCCGCAGGTTTTAGGCTACAGAGTTGCCAATTCTCGCTTTCCCTTTCTTTCTCTCCTTCTCTCTTTTCCTCTCCCTCTTTCTGTGTAAGCATTCTCCAGCACACACACACACACACACACACACACACACATGCATGCACATACGCACACACACATACACACACGCACGCACTCACACACACACTTATCCTATGTGTTCTTGTGCTTAGAGAGAGACCTCCGCCTAATAGATTATCTTTCCAGGTATATATTCACAAATGTTTTCATATAGATATATTCGATATCCCCAAAGTAAAGCATTTGCATTCCAATAATATGAATGTCATTTCCACTAAATCTGCTCCTCAGTATACCTCCTGTCAGGATAAATTTTCAAAAACAAATATATAGTGACACAAATAGATTCAATGACTTCAAATAACACTTTTCTGTGAGATTTTACTGATTCATTGAAGGCAAATGTATTTGTATTTATTGTTCAATATTTATAATTTGTCAAAATATTGTCATATTATATGACATATTATAAATATTTTACTTTTCTGTTATGTTTTAGACAACTTATATTACATTAAAACATGATTCTTAGGGCTAGGGAGATAGCCCAGCAGCCTAAGCACCTGCTTAGGCAAGCTCAGGGACTGGGGTTTGATCCCTGACACCACATACAGTGCTGATCCCACCGATGGGTGCTTAACTAGCCACTGAGACCAGGTGTGGGGGTACACACCTTTAATTCCAGTGCTGGGGGGGGAGGATGGGCTGAAAACAGGAGGATCCCTATGAGTCTGAGATGCATAGTGAGACCCTATACCAAGTACACAATTAAATATCTAAAAACCTGGCCCCGCCTGCCATGCCAGCCCCACTCTTGGTTGCACTGAGCCGGCAATGCAGTCCGGGCGTGGTGGTGAGCACCTGTAATCCCAGCACTTGGGAGCCAGGAAACAGGAGGATCACTATGAGTCAGAGCTACATAGTGAGGCCCTGCACACACAAAAAAAGCTAAGTAAATAAAACATGATTCTTTACATCCCATTGATTTGCATAGTCAAGGAGTTTTATGCTTGGTCTTTTTTAACTCTTATTGAATACTTTTAATTCTTGTTACATCTTCTTATTCACAAAGCACCTACAGGTCCTCCCTGGGACCAAAGTACCAGGAGCAGTACTGACCGGCAGTGTTCTGGTCTTCTGTAAGAATACAATGGAAAGATTTAAACCAGGCAATTTCACATCACCTTTTGCTCAGAAAATGTGCATGCCACGTGCACACATCCACTCCCTTTTCTTTAGGCAGAGCAGGCAGCCTGTCTAAGACTTCACTAGACTCACTTGAATTTGAAAAGAAATTCAAATAGGAATGAGACAGAAAGTTGAAAGAATTAAGAAGGAACAAGGGAGTTAGTGGGCAAAAAGAATGAGTTAAGGTATTTTATATTCAGGTACCATCTCCCCAAAATGTGTGTAGTGATTGTGTACTGCATACATGTACTAAACCAAAAAATTTTAAAACTTATATATAACATATACTTTCCTTATTAATTTGAGTTGGATATATGTCACACATTAAAAAACTTATATCAATTACTAATAGCTAATGTGAAATAAAAAGCAATGTATCAGGTTGTTACCTATATTCTTGTGAAATGGAATACAATACCAGGTTTTATCCAGATATTGATGGGGGCCAGGGAGAAAGGAAAAACACACTGTCTTAGTCCCTCTTCTCTCACTGTTAGTACAAATACACGACATTCAAAATGAAGGAAAGGTTTATTTAGCTCACAGTTACTGGAGGTTTCAGCCCATATTTACCTGGCCCAAGGCTGAGTGGAACAGGGCAGAGGGAATCCAGTTCATGGCGGCAGAACAGCAACTATCATGACAGAGGAAACAGACCAACCAGGGCGCAGAGAGCAACAGAGCCTGTCTCTGTCTCTGTCTCTCTTTATATCACATTCAGGATCTCTGCCTCAGCCCATCCACCTCAGGCCACACCCATAATCCCAGCAGTACTCACACCCATAATCCCATCAGTACTAAAACACGTAATCCCAGTGGATCATGAGTCAAGTCTCAAACTCTACAAGTCCCTGCCCCATGATTGCATGAGGCTTTGAGGGGACAACTACACACAAACGATAACACACACAAAAGGTATATACATCCTAAGTGGTTACAGCAAACTATCACAGATATAATCACTAAAACAAAAATATAACCTCATGATTTCAAAAATTAACCCTAAAAGTTATTACAGGTTGAAGCAATGCTCTGGCCAGGTTGGCACTCACTTGGGTAGATCTAGGGGTCTCTGCTAGTCTCCAGTGGCTGCTGACTTTGCATAGCCTGCATCTGCTTGTTACAACCTTGAGAGTCACCTCTGCCTACGTAGGTCCCATCGGTGTGTGGCAAGTCTTTTTGCTCGTCCTTATAAAAATACATGGCAGTGCATTTAGGACTCAGGCCTACAAAGAAATGCCTTTTCTTTTCTTTTTGGCCAGATGGGGTATTATTCTAGATATCAGGAATAAAGACATGAATGAATTTTAGTTGCCATTTTTCAGTCTACTACATTTTTATTGCATTTAAAAAGAAATAACAATGTGATAGTTTTAAAACACGTTAGTAGTACATTTCCGGTATTTGACACAATGCATATGGTTGTCCTCCTAGTAGTTCTACAGAGCACAAGGTGTAGACGTGATAATTTTTCTAATCATTATTGGCACAAAGATTTTTTTCTCATTGAACTAAGAGAAAGCAGTTGTATACATAATCCAATGTTCCATAATCACAGTGGGTTATTGGCAAAACTGGCAACAGTGGAAGCTGTTGATTTAAACCTTTTACAGCTCAGCATATTAATCTAGCTTTATGTTTTATGCCTCGTGGTTAAACTTTTCTTCTGGGTGGTTAAGGGCAAGTTAAAGCAAGACCTGTACAGTCTACTACCTTCAATCCATCATTTTTTTTCTGTCATTCTTTTGGTCCATGGCTAATTCTCTAGCCACACAAGCTTCCAACTTTTTCTAACACTTTATACACAAATGTAGAAAACCACCGAACTATTTATTATTTTCATATAACCTGTCCTTCAGTCGACATGGGGGGACTGTTTCTCAAGCCCCAAATGCGATTTTTAGAACTGAGGATTCCATTTTCCAGCCATTTCTGTTGAGCTCACTCTATGTCCCTTCAACCATGGCCGGGTGACCGTTTTCAGAGCGGAGGGCTGACCTTCTCCATTATAGACGAGCTAAGCTAATTGCCATAGCTGAAGTACCCTGAGAGCCATCTATCAGTTTAACATTGAATAAATCTCTAAAATAGTCTCAATGTTTATTTTTGGAGGACTTTATACATTTCTTACATTTCACGGAAGCCAACTCAATGATAAGCATTTACCAACAAGCTGAGTCGCAGGCCGTCTGCTGAATCACTCTCAGCCACCATTTGTTCCTAAAAGTTGGAGAGATTAGAAGCGGGCTGACTCAGCTTTCCTGGAAGGAGTGTTCTGATGTGTGTGTCCAGAAGTGCTGGAACAGTGAGTTGCTCCTTTACGCATTGCAAAAGGGCTGATTCATTGATATACAGTGACTTGCACACTGATTTATACCAAGGCGACATTTCAGGATACAAAGGTCCTGTAAACACAAGCTCCCGGGAAGCCTGCACTTGAGCGGTTGAAGCCACAGTGCTTTACATTTCACAGAGAAACCCTGCTTTAAATTTCTTATGCATCTTCTTGTTTCCGGGTTGAAGAATCCCTTTGTAGTTCAGAAGTATTTTAGCCAGGTGTTCTTAAGAATGATGGCACTATGCCATTGCACATTGTTTTCCAAGAAATTTCTTCATGTTATCCTTTATGTTCACAATCTCCTTCTGAGATGAAAAGAGGGTTACTTGCATTGAAGATAGAGAAAACTAAGCCAAAGATTAAAAGGCTGTTCAGTGACAGTCTGAGAAGTAACTTTAGGGCCAGCCAAATAGCTCAGCGGAGTAAACCATCAGCAAGCAGGCACAGGGACATGGGCTTCAATCCCCAGGTCTGCTGTGCCGGCCCCGCCCACGGGTCACTCTGAGACCAGTAGCTGAGACTGGGCGTGGTGGTGCAGGCCTGTAATCCCAGCTCTTGGGAGGCTGTAAACAGAAGGGTCACTACAAGTCCCATCTAGTAGTGAAAACCTGAACACATGTAGACCCTTCCCTAAAATACAAAAAAAAGTAACTTTACCCCCTCCCAAATTCTTTGTCTGCAAAATGAGATGGCACTGACATTTCCTTCTAGATACAGAAGTGTCTTTCAGTGTCCAATCAAGAAACAAAGGAACATGCAAACCCTGTTCCCCAGGGAGGACTACAGGGCTCCACGCCCACTAATTAATTACTTCTTCCCTTCTTTTTACCTTATTTCAAGTGAGGTTTGAGCATGTATTGAGTACAACAAAGAAAAAGCTTCTTATGGAACACTGTTTCATTTATGTTGCAATAAAAGGCATCTACGTATCAGGAAAACGCCCCTATAACTAAACTTAAGTGTGCAAGGGGTAATCTAAATATATATATTGGTTGCTTCCATTGTCTGATATTCCTTACAGTGAGAGCCCGTATTTTCCTTCACGTCTCTTCAAGCCATCTCTCCCTCACGGAGAAGACCCTTTTCCTTGCTTTCCGCCGCTTTCTGAAGCAGGCCTGGAGGTCCCCTTCACAAGCGCCCTCGCGCAGTGCGGTCCAGAACGCGGGGTGCGCGGCTGCTGAGCGCCCTCCAACAGACGTTCGGAGACCTCGGTGCGGCCTCATCCACATTAGGCAGTGGGCCTGGCCCCACCCAACTTCTGACTCTTGCTCATCATAGCCGTGGAAACTAAGTTTTGATCCCATTCAGGGCGCAGAGGCAGCCACAGAAGCTTAATCAAAACCCCCCAATGAATGAAAACTTCTAGAAGGGACTCGGATGGCTGGAAGTGCATTGGGGTGAGTGTGTCTACAGGAAAACGGGGCATTTTGTTAACGGTAACATGCTTTATACTGTAATAACAATAACGACAATAATAATAGTAACAATATCCGCTGTGTTCTTCAATCACACCACACAGAATACTACGTTGTTGAACAGAAGCTCAATGTCATACAGCAAATCTATAGTTTTCTGTCATATACCCCCAAATTTGGAAACCAATGAACAACTCTCCTCCGGTCTTGCCCCACGTTGTGTTTCCCTGAGTTTCGCCGCCTGAGCTGTCCTGGCAGCCGTCCTGACTGGCTGCTGTTGCTGTCCCCACTGCTACCACTTGCAAAGTACAGGCCCAGGAAAGGCAAAATTTCAGACATAATCTTATGTCTAAGTTCCGTGTCAGAGGAGGATGACGGCTTTGTGTGCTGTTCTGCTTCGTCCCACTAAGACCTGGATCAGCCTTGTCCCCAGAAGTTCTTGTTTTATCCCCTGCTAGACTGTCAGTCACTTGGTGTGGTTTTTGTCATCACATCTCTGCCACTGTGTCCCAGGACTGTGCTCCAACAGCCCTCTGCGGGGTAGCTGGCCTCACCCTTGGTCACCTCCACCTTTTATCTGACAAGATCAGCCAAATCCCCTCAGGATTTATCTTGAAACTACATACAGTGTTTTGTAGAACTTTTGTCAGTGTCAGCCATCTGGATGAGGCACGGCCATTGCTTAACCAGTTTGCTGTCTTGCTAAAACCCAGATTAGCATGCTGAGCTATAAAGGGCTCAAGTCAACAGCTTCCGTTATCTGTATATGTTATATAGGTCTTCCTTCAACTTGGCCTTAAGCCCCCAGCAAAAAAGTTTAAGCATCACCCACCTCCACCTTGCTCCATCACAGCACGAGGCTGCTGGATCTTCTCACCTGCTTCCAGCAGAAAGCTGAGCAGGGTGGGAAAAATTATTTCAAGAGACAAGAGTTCACAATTGCACAACTTGCACTACAGAGCATAGCTCAACAGGTCCTCTTCACTATTAGGCGTTACTAGTCCCTTACTCTACCTAATTTGTAAATTCAATCTTATCACACAATAGTAGTGCAGGGGGAAAATGCTATATTATAGGACTTCACACTATTTTTTTATAGATAAAAGATTTTATTCTTTAAAACCTCTGCTAATTGACAAAATATGACTAATCTACTTCTTATTATAGATTTCAAAAAATGATAACAGAAATAATACAATTTAAGTTGTCCAAAGATGTGTTTCTTTTTGTTTTGTTTTGTTTTGTTTTTTTAATTTAATTCATTTCAATAAAAAAGAAATAGCAATGAGACAGTTTCAAAACACATCAGTAGGACAGCCACAGTACTCAGTACAATGCATAGTGTTGT
>PVKN010040059.1:0-10763 GCA_004027915.1 Capromys pilorides
TATAGATATCCTCCATGCTATTTTAATTTAATTCCCACTTCTCCTTTTATGGAGTAAAAGATATATAGCTCTAAGGAAGACTTTCTGTTGCAACTCTATTCAATTTAGTTACTTAAAATATATTCTGCCTATTGAGTATTAGGACTATAAGGGAACTTTATTTTTTGAATCATTTTTTAATATAGTAGTTTGTAGCTTTGACTCCCAGAACCAGTAGTTCTCAGTTGCTTCTCTCTTCCAACATTGTAGAGTTGGATCTGGTGTCTTCAGTAACAGGGACTGCAGGCTGCAGGGGTAGGGGGCTAAGTAGAGGAGCGGGTACAGGCATGCTCGCTAGCCCTCTTTGGGTATGTGCACCAGGGGTTAATGGGAGCATTAGAACCTCCCAAATGTGCCTGTGATACAAAGATCAGTAACTGTGTAATAAGACAAACTACAGTATTAACTAAGCAAACTCAAAAATTCAATATCTAGATTAATACAAGTGAATATAAGTACCACCACTTTAGTGCCTTGGTTTGCTGCTTCACATGCGCTTGCCTTTATTTATGGTCTAGAAGGTGTCTGGATGAGCATGTGGTGGCTTAATGATCTTCTCAGAAGCATATCTGAAAAGTCACACAACTAGACGATTTATGCCCATCTTGTATTCACCCTATCTAAAAAGATGTATATTTGACTAATAAGCCTTTAATCTGGATAGAGTAATGGCATGCCAGCTCTAACTTAGATAGCTGGAAGAGCCAAAGGTACCTTGATAGGCATTGTTATCATACAGCTGTATCTTTTCACTACAGCCTTAATACAGATCCTGGCAGCTGCTGCAGCTGAACGAGATGTGGCTTATTTTACCTTCGGGGACTCAGAATTGATGCGAGACATTTACAGCATGCACACTTTCCTCACTGAGAGGAAACTGACTGTTGGTAAGTAAGAAGCAGTCCTGAAACTAGAAATCTGGATGGATGGCCCACTTGTGGGGGAAGCACTTGCTGAATCTGGATGGACTGCAGTGGCTTAGAATAAAGAAGTGACTTGGAGGGAGGAGAACAGAGCGTGGAGGGGCAGCATTTGCAGCCTGTTTGTCTGCCAGCGTTTCATCCATGACTTGGGTGTCAGCCTCTGAGAATAAGACCAAGAAGCTAGAGTTACTGTATTTTTTTACTTCTCTGTGTAGAAACTACAGAGAGACTGGGGCATAGTTCACTGGTAGAGTGCATGCTTAATATGCATAAGACCCAGGATTTGATCACTAACATCAGAAAGAAAGAAAACAAAAAGGGAAAACATAGGAAAATAATTGCAACCTACTCCAGGCTGAGGGCATATTTATCAGACAGACACATACAGTACTTTTTCAGCATGATCACTGCCTCAGGAGCTGTGTGAATAGGGTTTCCATATGCTCCCAAGATAGCATGGTTGACAGCTGGGGCTACAGCTTAGTGATAGAATACTTGCTTAGCATGTGCAAGGACTAAGTTGAATCCCTAGCCCTGCAAAAAAAAAAAAAAGTTCAGATAATGTAGCATGTGTGTAGCCTGCTGTGTTGTGAGTTAGGTAGCTTCTTTAAGTGGATTCCAGGAAAGCTTTCTAGGTGTCTAGGTGTACAGAATCAGCTGCAGTTACCGAAGCCAAATCTGACCATATGTTCTGATTAAGATAAAACTGAAGTGTCCTTTTGAAATTTTTTCCTATCTACATATCATAGTGTATAAATTGTTCTGCCCTTTTCTTCCCCAGGAGAAGTATATAAGCTACTGCTACGATACTACAGTGAAGAATGCAGAAACTGTTCCACCCCTGGGCCAGATGTCAAGCTTTACCCTTTCATATACCACACTGTTGAGTCCTATGCAGAGACTGCCGACCAGTCAGGGCAGAGGACAGGGACCTGAAGAGCTAAGTAACTTAACGCTCCTCCCACTGCTCCTAGACATCGTGTTTAAATAATCAGGTGTAGCGTGTGGACTCACTTAAATTAATATCAATGTGAATATAATCCATATTTGTAATCAAAGATGCAATCCCATCTATACATATGCAATGGTCAGTTTGTAAATCTGGGCCTCTTCCATCATGACATATAAGTTTATTTATGTGCTTCCCGTTTTCTTTCAGTTTTTGGTGTTTGTTGTTTTGTTTTGTTTTTTCTTTTGTCCATCAGCTTTCTTGTGAAACCTCGTAAAAGGTGCTCAGCTACCAGATCTTTCTTCATGCCTGTGTATTGTAATTGTTTCTGCAGTTATTAGCAAATGCCGGTGAGCCCAGGAAGAAGCTGAGAAATCAGGTTGTCTCTGTTGTGAGGTTTGTATCAAGTCTCCTTGTGAGCCTCTCAACTCCCTTTCTTATTCAGGCTTCATGTTTGAATTTTTGAATTTCAAAAACTAAGAATTACAGTTTTGGATGTTGTATAATACAAATATCCTAGGTTAAAATAGTTTTCATTTAAGACAAATTGATTTCCAGAAGTTACTGTGTAACACCAACTTCATCTGTAATGATCTCATCTATCCTGTTTCCCCTGATGAATTTTTATGGACATTGAGCTGGGGATATAGCTCATTGTCACATGCCTGCCTAGCAAACGTGAGGTCCTGAGTTTGATTCCCAGTACCAAAGAAAGTTTTTTTTTTAATAAATCTTCATTAATAAATTCTCAGAAGCTCCCATATTACCTATACTTCATATACATATTTAAGTATTTGCTCTTAAAGAGTGTGTGGGAGCTTATGAAATCTAAATAAAACTGGGCTTGGGGGAAATGAATAGGTTTAGACTTTATTAGAGCTCTTTAAAATCTATTTTTCAGACTTACATTCTTTTAAAACTGACAACAAACATATATAGTAATGTCTCTGGAAGGTTAAACTGAGCATCAAAGTCAATTATCAAAGCACTTATTTAGATTTCCAGAATAGTCCAAAGCCGCACTTTTTGAAATTCTCGTTCATGATCAGCTGTCAGGAAAAGCCAGTGGAGGTCAGATCCTGCGGCATTGATAGGAAGAAAATAGGCCCCAGGCCTATGGCTGTAACCCTTGGTGTTTGTATAGGAATTCAAAGGATAATGGGATTTGGCACCTGAAGGCAGCCACTTGACATTGGCAGAGTTCTTACCACAGTAGCTAAGATTTTAATCATCTCCCATATTCAGAGGAGTCTGGCTTTATTTCTGCTGATACTAAAATCTCTTGCCTGGTGATACTCATTTCTCCACCCTGTACTTCGCTCTGCTGGTCAATCCCAAGAGTAAGTGAACAGTGTTTCCTGAGCAGGGTCAGCTGAATACTGTGTAGAGAAACCATAGATCCAGACTAGATCCCACCCAGTCCCCTGTAGCTGAACCTAGAAGCTGAACCTCAGCTCCTATGGCTGTGACATCTACCAGCTGCCTTTGCAGTGGAGACTCTTACTAGCTCTTTGTCCCAGTGTGTCTTAGCATTGGGCAGCTTAATCACATGAAGCATGAAGAGCGCTTTTGTCCAGTTCTTTAGAAGGGAGGATAATGGGGAGAATGCTATTACTTTCTCCTAACAGCCCTCTCTATAATATAATTGTAATGATAATAATTAGAATTCATATCATGAGATATTTAACAGCACTTTCTTGTTCTCTTCCACATAGGCCTTATTATTTTACTCCATATTGTTTACTCCTTGTTTTGTTAACCTACCAAGTTTAGAAATCTAAGATATTTTTTTTGTTCATTAGTCTGCCAAGTTTAGAAATGTAGATTTTCTTATTGTTGTGTTTTTGATTTGTTCTTTGTTTTGTGATACTGAGGATTGAGCCCAAGACCTCAGCACCTACTCAACAAGCACCCTATAACTGAGCAACACCTCAGACCTTTTCATTTTGACATAAGATCTCACAAGGTTTCCTCTACTGACCTCCAGCTTACAATACTCTTGTCTCATCCTCCCTGCTATGAAGGCAGGCGTGTATCACCATTCCTCGCTACCAATCTTAGGTTTTTAATGATGCTTATTTTCAGCTTTTGTCTGGCTCCCTCGGAAGTAAAATAACAGAGAGAGCAATGTTGAGTAATGCAAAGGACATGAGGTTTCTAAATCAGGCAGATTACAGTTAGTATTTTAACTTTAAATAAAGTGGATCTTTGACTTAAACAGCTAAAAAGCAGACTAATAGCACCTACCAGGAAATAAAATATAAAACAGCAAACACAGAATCTGGCATACAATTGGTGTTTAGTAAATGTCAAAAATATCATTGACCCAGGAGCATTTGTATGACACCTACTCTGTATTAGCTACTATGCTGTTTACTCCATGTTGTTTTCTTTTTTCTTTTTTTTAATGGTAGCAAAACTTTATGAAATGTAGGAAAGGAAACAGGCTCTGTAGAGTGAGTTGGGCCAAGTAAAAGTAGAAAAAGAAGTACTCTATATCCTGCAATAATAGGGCAGGCCATCCATCGAAGAGAACACAGTAGCCTGCTCCAGGAATTCTGGCCCACTTTTTCAGGGTACTAATAGATGCCTAGAGAATATGCAGGACATAATACCAATTTGATTTCCAGGGTCTCGTTGCAAAAGCAGCCGGTATCAGTAGGGATCAATAGAACATAGGCCCTGACTGCCTCATTCTCTACCAAGTTCCTAGTACAGATTAAGTATCCTTTATCTGAAATACTTGGGTGAGATTTTTGAACTTCAGACTTTTTATTATTTGCCTATTTATGATGAGATCTCTTGGGAGTGTGACCCAAGTCTGAACAGAAAGTTCATTTATGTTTATAGGCTTTATCCACATAGCCAAAGGTAACTTTACACAGTCTTTTTAGTGTACTTATATCCTAACAAGGGCTTGTCACCTGACATCATATGTGGGATTTTGTACTTGTGGCATCAAGTCAATGCTCAGTAAGTTTCAGAATTTGGGAAATTTCGGGTTTTGGGATTTTCAGATGATGGATGTTTAACCTGTGTAGTAATTCTTCTTCTTTAGTTATCAGCAGTATACATCCAGTCACCACTAAGAAAGTTGCCTCTGTTCTCACTGGCTGCGGTGACAAACAGGATAGGCAGAACCAGCTGAAAGGAAGAGGTCACCAGGCCTTGTGGCTGCTCTAGCAGGTGCTTCTCTTGAGTATATACTGTTCTGGAAACCAAATTTCAGCTAAGCTGTTCCATTGCAGAATGTACTGGAGCAAAGGGTTGATTGGTTCACATTCTTGAAAAATCTTCAACGGGTAAAGAAGCATCTGTATAATTCTCCCATTTGTTCCATAGTCCATGTGGCTTGTTTGTATGTTTTTTCCTGATATAAGGAAAACTTGGATCTGGCATGTCTATTTAAAGAAAAGTAAAAAATGAGAGCAACTACACTTGCTTCTCTCAAGCCCATGGATGTGGGCCATTCCTTTGCCAGAAGTAAAGTTCCAGCCATTTGAGAAATAGCTTGGCATACTAACTCTTCGCTTTTTGGAGAGAAAAGGCATTCCAGTATGATGTGTGCTAGCATACACTGCTCAGATCCATTACTCTCTCACCAGATCCTGCTCACCAGATGCCACACAGATCTACTGAACCTTCATGTACAAGGGAAAAAGCTTCCAAACAAGCCAACAAAATTGTATATGTTTATCTGGTAACACATTTTATTTCTCTTGTTTATGTTAAATGTGAAGTTAATGTGTCATGATTCTGGAATTGGGATGATAAGGAGAGATCTGTGCTGATGTTTACATGATTTTGTAAAAAAATAATAAAGAAATCCTGATCCCCTTGTACTGTTTTCTTTCTGAACTACAACTACTTTTCACTTGAGCTTTTGTATATATGATCTCAGCTTTTTTTTAACAAACGTAAGTTTTAGCAACTTAGCATTTTGGTGTGGATTTATCAATCTGTAGCAGATGTGCAGAGATGGTAACGGGCATGAGGAACTTTCAGAGGTGAGGAGGTCTGGCTGCATTCATTCTCCTGCCTTGCCAGGTTCCTGAAGTTGTGATGTTTCTTGGTGCTTTTTTCTCTTCTCTAATTCTCATCTTCACACCAAACAGGGCTGATGTCCTAAAGGTTCTGAGGACTTTGTCCTTAGCCATTCACATCCCATATAGACTCCACATACCTTCGCAAGCCATTCGTGGGGCTCTGCTCAGGGCATGCAGACAAGTGAATTGTCCTCTACACTTGAGGAAGGTAAGTGATCTGAAACCCTCAGTGGCATTCTGTTTTCATTACTCTGTTCAAGTTTGACATAAAGAAACGAGGTGAATCTTTATGCTATGAGTTGGGAAACTTGAGCAGAATCCTGCATCTTGTCAGTCCACCACTGCGTGGAACTCCCTTATGCCACTTCCTCTATGGGTGGAGTTTGTAGCAAATGGCCTGCCAGTGGTGTCGAACCTGTGGCACATGTGCCACTGGAAACTGGTATCATTGAAAGCTCTAGAAGGTTCGTCGTCGCTAGCCTGGAGCATAGCATAATGTAAGGTGAACCAGCTGCGTGCCCTCTCTTAACAGTGTCTGCCATTTTGATTCAAGTCGGCCTTGGACCCTGACCAAGTAGCTCTGGGTTGAAACATGATTTTATATTAAAGTTTGTGATAACCTGTAAGCTTGGAAATAAAATTCCAGTATTTGGAGAAAAATATTTTCAATGTAGAATTGATAGTAGCTTCAAGAGCTCTGATTTGCTCTTAAACACATCTGAAGATGTTACTATAATCTTGATCTCATGTGATTGTAGTATTTGTTAATTTCACAGATACCAGTGAACAAATTTTTCATGTTGTAACATCTCTGAAAGTATTTCTGAAAATTTGCAGTAGATTTCTTCACAGTATATTTTATAATCTGTGACATCTTATATTTGAGAGAAAACAGCATTTTATTTTTGTTTTTATGTGGCACTGGTAATTGAAGCTGACCCAGAAAACTTGTTGCCAGCAAACCTGCCTAAAAGGGAGTGAGCTGTGATGGCACACACCTAAAATCCCAGCACTCTAGCAGGCTGAGGCGGGACAGCCGTAGCACTAGCCCAATCTGGGCAATTTAGCAACTTAGTAAGATTGTCTCAAAGAAGATCTGGGGATGTAGCTTAGTGGCCCTCAGTTACCACCCATACCACCCAAAAAAAAGAATGGCTAAAGGAAGTTTTTGAGACAAAATACTTTTAAAAAAAATAATGAAAAATGCAGGTAAGTACAGTAAACTTCACTTGAGATTTCCAAATGTGTCTATTGAAACAAAATGTTAACAGTTGTAGGGGTCAGGAGATAGCTCAAGGGCAGAAGTGCCTGCCTGGCAAGTGCAAGGTCCTGAGTTCAATCCCCGGTTCCGCAAAAAAAAAAAAAAAAAAAAAAAAAAAAAAAAAAAAAAAAAAAAATTAACAGTTGTAACTTCATATATATTAAGTAAATGACTCACCTTTATAAATATGGGAGAGTAAAGGGACATGACGAGGTCAGGTTCCTGAACTCCACACACACTGATAAAATATTGGCACTAAGACCATGATAAGCTCTGTATATACAGTGATACCTGGGGCAGCCACTAGAGTGGAATTTTAGGGTTTACCAGTACTTAATGAGGTATAAGGGCCCATAAAGTTCTGCTTTTAGCAAGATGAAATGAATACTAAAGACACTGTTGAAGATTTTCTGTTTTTGAAAAGTCTTGCTTCCCTGCTCTTAAAATCTACTTTTAGTATCTCTTGTTCTGCAGTTTCACTCCAACTCCATTTACTGTGATAGGTATTTACTGCATTTTCCTGCCATGGGCGTGCATCACCATACCCAGTGTTGGTGGCCAGCTCAACAGGGTCGGTACAACATGCAGTCCTGGGGATTGAACCCAGGTCCTTGGTCTTGCCTAGGCAGGCACTTAAGAGTGCTGAGTTACCACCATAGCCCCAGCTCTGTTGTTTCTACTAGATTGACAGCCACGTCATCCCAACATCCTCAGGGTCCTGCCACCCACATACACCACTGCAGTGGAAACAAGGTGGCAGCACTTAGCCTCTTGCCTCAAGGAAATGCTATTTCCCTAGAAGCCATGGAGCTGAAAGGTCTGGGAGGTGACGAGGTCTGAACAGAGGACATAGGGATGAGTGGTTCACAGGGCATGGGGCTATCAGGAGCAACCCAGAGTCAAAGGAGATGATAAGGCACTGCCTCAGGGCCACTTCTGCCAAGCAGGTGAAAGGCTGTTGCTGGGATGAAGGTGGCTACAGAGCCAGTGTTAGGTTTTGTTTCCAAGTGAGGCCCAAGAGTGAGATGAGCTCCCCTCCCCAACCCCTTGTATCTTGTGTTTCTTTCCAGAAAGTAAGGTGAGATTAAAAGTCATTCCCACCCTTTCCAGGCTTGTATTTTTCTGGTTTGAGTCAAATTCTGTCTTATCATTGCTGAGACAAAAATAACCACCCTCCGAAGTTAAAGGAGGGAAAGTGGTTAGCTCACAGTTTGTAGAGGTTCCAGTCCATAATTGGCTGGCATCAAGGCAGGTTGGCTTGGCAGAGGAGTATCTCAGAGGAGAAACAGTTCATGGTGATAGAAAACAGTAAAAACGACCAGGAAAAGAAGAGAGGAGACGAAGGAAGAAGAGAAAAGGGACAAGCTTTTTTTTGTCTCCTAATACTGATTGTATGCAGGCCACCCACCCTGGGGTTGTTGTAACAACTCTCCTATAATCACAGTTTTGAACCTACTTATGAGAAGCCTGTCCCTCATAACTGTGTGAGGCATTGGAGGAGCATCTAGACACAAGCCATAACATTTCTATGAGAATGTCAGACCTTTTAGTAAAGGATAGAAGGGGAAGAATGTTTCAACAGGTTTTTCATGACTCTCAGCTTGGAAACAACCCCAATGTTCATGATCAGGAGGACAAAAAAAGCAATTTGCAGCATATTTATACAAGAGAAAGCTGCTCAGAACTAAAAGGAATTACTGATTTTAAAAAGCACTGATAGTGTAAAACGACATGGATGAATCTCAAAAACATAAGTGAAAGAATCCAACACAAAAAAATTACAAATTATATGGTCCAAGGGCCGGGGAGATACCTCAGGGGCACAAGTGCCTGCCTGGCAAGTGCAAGGTTCTGAGTTTGATCCCCAGTTCTGAAAAAAAAAAAGAATATGGTCCACCCATGAAACTCTAGACTAGGCAAACCAGTCCATGATTGAAAAATTGAGGAAGAAGTTATAATATGGGGTAGATTTACATGAAAGTGGCATAAGATCAGCAGACTAAAGCAGCTGCTTAGGCAGAGCACAGCGGCCAAAGTTTGATCCCCAGCCTGCTATGCCAACCCCACTTCCTGGGGTGCACTGAGACAGAGATTGATACTGGGCGTGGTAGTGTGCACCTGTACAGGAAGGATCACTATGAGTTTGATCTGTGAAGTGAGACTGTCGACCTGGTACTAAAATACATTTTTTTTTAAAAAATGGCAAAAGAGTGTATCTGAGGTGGTGTGATGCCCTTTATTTTCACAACAAATGGGTTGAAGAGATTATGCAACTATCACATTTTAGCAAAAGTTTGTGCACAATGTATATAGGTAGGTTTTACATTTTAAAACTAAAGAAATACCACTAAAATGTGCATCATGGCCAGACATAGTGGAATACACTATCATCTCAGCTCTTGGAAAATTCAGCCATTCCCCATGTGCCAGCAAGAGGAAGGATATGCCTAAGCTTGAACGACTGTTAACAGGCTGGGTGAACACACAGAAGGGCCTCAGACCCACCGGCAGTGAATCTAGGCAGAGAAAACTGACTTGCTAGATTCCAAGACAATCCTAGATTTCAAAAATAGAAAAAATTGTCTTCTTTAACTCTATTTTTCTTTTTTTTTTTATTTTGTATATGTTTACAATTCATACAGTTTAGAGTCATCTTGGAGTGGTTACGTGTACATATTCTAGCTTGGGGTCATCTTTTTTTAAATCCCCCTTCTTCCCCCCTCTTCCTATGGTTCCCCTATTATCTTTTTCATACTTATTGATACCATCTTAGCACATTTTTTGGCCTATAGGGTTTACGTGGATTGTAGTTATTAAGATCCCATATATGCCTCTCATTTCCCCCTCTCCCTTATCACTCTCCTTGTGCCTTTGGATCACTTCCCTATTGGAAGAGATCTGTCCCCGTGTCCCTGTCTGTCCATCCTTTATCATTTATGAGGGATACCGTAGGATAGTTCTTTCTCTCCGAACTGTATTTGTTTCTGTAGCCCATTTCATGACTGGGTCTTTAAGTGGTTTAATTTGTCTTTTAGTTCTTTGTATATTCTATATATTATCTGAGGAGTAGCTGGCAAAATTTTTTTCTCATTCTGTAGGTTTTTCACTCTATTGACCAGTTCTGTTGATATACACAAGATTTTTCATCTGATACAATCTTGTTTGTTGATTCTTGTTTTCTTGTGCAGTTGAAGTTCTGTATAGAACATCTTTTCCTGTACCTGTATTTTCAAGTGTTTTATCTATTTTATCTTCACAACGTTTAATGTTTCTGTTTTAATGATTAGATCTTCGATTCATTTGGGTTTTAGTGTAGTATGTGGTGAGAGATGAGGGTCCAGTTTCGTTCTACAAACAGATAACCAGTTTTCCCAACATCATTTGTTCAATAGATTATCTTTCCTCCAGTATATGCTTTGGCCCTTTGTCAAATGTAAGTAGTTGACTATGTCTGAGAAGATTTTTGTATCCTCAATTCAGTTCCACCAGTTTTTCCTCTTTTTTTCACATTTTTGTTTGCTTTTTTGTTTTGTTTTGTTTTTTGA
>PVKN010040060.1:0-10781 GCA_004027915.1 Capromys pilorides
TATATATATATATGAAATATATATTTATTATATAAATTTATATATATATGAAATATATATTTATTATATAAATTTATATATATATGAAATATATATATATATTACCCTCCTTCCTTTTCTCTTTCTCCCATCACAGTTTGTATTTTCTTTTGAACAGTTTATTCTATGTTTACAATATCTATTGTATATTTTGCATTTTATTTACACTTCCAGTTTCTCACACTAATGGTAGAAATATTGCATTTATACATGTAGGTGTGATTCATTTCAGCTATGAGTACGGTCCAGAATTGCATCCATTAATCTATAAAAATCTCAAATTTATCTTTATTTATGGTTGAGTAGTATTCCATTAGATTAAAAAATACCAAATATCTTTTTTATCCACTTCTCTTTTTTTATGTATTTAGTGCAGGGTCTACAGGGTCTCACTAGACATCGAACTTGCAGTGATTCTCCTATTTTCAGCCTCCCCAGCACTGGGATTACAGGCACTTGACAGCACACCCAGGCTGAATAGTTGTCTCAGCATGCCCTGGGGTGGGTCTGGCATGGCACCCTGGGGATCGAACCCCAGCCACTGTGCTCTGCCTAAGCAGGCACTTTAGTCCACTGAGCTATCTGGATGACCCTATATATTTATCAACTTCTTGGTTGACCAACATTTGGATTATTTCCAAGACTTAGCTATGATAAACTATGCTGCTATAAATATGGGTATACATACACTACTAACATACAATAATTTTAATTCTTCTAGGTAAATGACAAGGAAGGGAAAAGCTAGGTCAAATGGGACTTCAAATCCTAGTGTTTTGAAGAATCTCCACACTGATTTTTGGTTTTTGTTTGTTCGTTTGTTTGTTTTTTAAGGAAGGGTCTACAGGGTGTTCAGGTTCTCTCTACCAGTTTGGACTCATAGTGATCCGCCTGTTTACAGACTCCGAAGAGCTGGGATTACAGGTCCATGTGTGCCACCATGCCCAGTCTCAATTGCCATCTTGGCATGGCAGGCCTGGGGATTGAATCCCTGAAAAATGAGGCCTGAAAAAGAAGTACGAAATTTATGAATCTAAGAGTGATCTAAAATTTTAATCTTAAAAGAGCTAAAATTAAAAAGCAGAACAAAAATGTTAACAAGATGAATAACTAAGAGATTGTGAGAGGTGGGGACAGGGAAAGAGGTCATTTCAAGAAAGAAAACATATCAGGAGAGAACTGAGGCACACGATAAGTGAAAGACATCCACTGGACATGTTTAAGAAGAGATTTCTTGTCAATGAGGATTTTTGTCAAGGTTGAAAGGAAGAAGAGGATTTGCATTAGTGGAGACCTTTTGAAAACCCAGTTTTAAGTTCTTAGAGCCACAGGCTAACTGAAGATGTTTGGACTGAGAAAACCGACTTTTCCCAGCAGATACAGTTCAGCAGGAATCTTGGCAGAAGGAAACAAGAGACCAGCACAGAGCGGGTGGAGCTCTGGGTGATTCTTGATTAATGGCCAATGTAAAGAATACCCAGCAAGAAGCCAAGTGACAGGATACAGGGAAACTTGTAGAGCTGTGTAAGACTGAAAACCATTGCAAAACCATCTTTTGGTCTTAACTGAGAAACAGCAAAACATGAATTTAAAAGATAATGTGTCATCATAAGGGCTTCTTGTGTTTTTTCCCCAACCATGTGTGTATCATGCTCACCTGAAAGAATGGGCCAATGTGGAATGCGTCCAATGGAAAATTGCCTTTAAGTCTTCAGGCAGTTTTGGAAAGGGCATGGAAAACAGCAGTGACCTGAAAGCCTTCCAAACTGTAGTGCCCTGGACTCTAGTTCAATCTTTTTTCTCTTTGAGCCCTATTTGATTATAGCCCAAAGCATCTGTACCCAGTGTCCAAACATTTGAAAAAGCAATAAGGGGATTTTAGCTTGCCTTCACTGAACTAGCTGAAAGATAATAAAATCATAAGTTACAATTAACAAACATCAACTCACTCATTCTTGATAATAATTAAAATAAATCCTTCATTTGTGCATTAGATTTATTTTGAGTTGTATTTGCCAAACGTGGGAGGAAAGGGTGTGGAATTCACTCAGCTATGAAAGTCCCTTGAAATTCCCTGCAGTTTCCCAAAAACTTAGGAAGTGAGACATGTACAAATGTTTGTGAAATCCAGAAGAGAACACCTAGGGTGCTCCTGACAATGACTAAGTTGGATTTTCTGTTTCGTTCTTCAGGAAATTTGACAGATGAAAATGAAAGGTTGAGCTCGTTTCAAATATTTTACTTCTGAAAATTTTGTTCTACTTTTATTTATCTCTCACTGTCTATCTTAAAGACTTGATCTGTGGGCATCCTCTTCTTTCTATATCCACACACATTTTTAAAGTTGAGAACTAATTGAAGGTACAACACAAGACTCAGGATAATTGATGTTTTCAAACAAGATATGGGCTATATTAAGTTTTGCTAGTATGACAAAGTACTCAGTAATCTTTTAGAACATAATTATTTTTGCTTAGAGTTGAAACATCTTTTACTATTCACAGACAGGCAGTGTCTTTTTGTCTCAAAAAGTACCAAAATCAGATAGAAGATTACATAAGCTCAAATATTAGTACTTTGACAAAATTAATGCTTCTAAATGTCAGATTCATTTCAAATCACTAGGCTGTTATCTAATCATAAATAAATGTAGGTTATTTAAATAAAAATATATGGAGGAACATCACACTTTAAAATATAAATTTGTTTTGTTTTTAAAAATACAACACCTAAAACTGTTTAGGTCAGATACCATGCTTTTAGAAACTAGAGGAAGGAGTCTTTTTTTAAAACAGTGCCTTCTAGGTGTGAGATTAAGTGTGAGCTAGATTTGGTAACAGCATCCACATGTATCATTTCATTTGATGTAATCAATAATTTGCATGCAGAATCTGTTTTACAGGATATAACTCAGTTCCTATACCAGCCTTGCAGTAGACTGGAGTCACAGTCCTATTTACAGCTGGAATTTTTTCGTGGGATCCACCATGAGCTGTGAAGAAAGTAACATTTGTGCATGTACGATTTTCTGGGGTGAAGAGTCCACCACTTAACTTGAGAAAAGATACACTTAAGAATCGCATTGCGATGAACCTGGGACTTCGCAAAAGATGAACAAAGACATGTTTATCACAATATTAAGCAAAATAAGGTAAATCTTTCTGACAAACAATACAATGTTTGACATTGTACAATCCATTGCCAAGGTTTTGCTTCATATTAGATGGAAATTAACGAGTTTCACACTGTGACTTTAGTCTTATCAGAGACTCCTAAAATAAATAATAACACAGTATGAGAGAATTCTTGACTGTGTAACTTCTGCTCTTACACGCTTAGAATTAAAACTGCCATTTTCTTATAAACCCACACTCAAATAACCATGCATCGGTCCAGTTTTCAAAATCGCACCTGCACATAACTTTTATTTTATTGTTGGAAGTGATACGGTGTGACAAAGCACATTCATCTGGGTTCTTTGTCCTTATCACATTTTATTACTATTTTATTTCCCAATTGTCAGAATAAAAAAAATAAACGTAGAAATGGATCCCGAAAGAAATCCCAACCCCTTGAACACTCCCCTTAGTAGAAGCTTCGGAACCGCCGCTGGGGATGGGCGCTCCGCAGGGAAGGAGACCGCTTTCTGCCCCACCCCCGCTCGCCCGCCCCGTCCCGCCCTCTCCGCCACCCCCTCCGCCCGCCCCTGCTCGCCACGCCCCACGGCAGACCCGGGCCCCACGCGCACGCGCACGCGCGCTCCCGCCGGGCGAGCCCTGCGGCGCGGAACTGGACACCGCCTGCCGGGAGGATCGCGGCACCGGCGGGGCGCGGGGGGCGGGCCGGGGTGGAAGGCGGCGCGCGGGGCGGAGGAGGCGGGGCGGAGGAGGCGGGGCGGCCGCGCCCCCGGCGCGGCTACGGAGCGGGGCGCCCACGTGCCCAGCCCGCTTTCTGCGACGCGGCGCCGGGCTCGCGTCTCCCTGCTGTCCGGCGGGCGCTGCGACCCTTCGCGCCCTCCTCGAGCCCGGGACCCCGCGCGCCCGGCCCGGCCCGCCCTGCCCCGCGCGGCTCTCGGCGCGATCCCAGCGTGGCCTGTAAGTTGCCGGCTCCGCGGCCGCGGCGAGGGGCGCAGGGCCGCGGGCGCCCGGGCGCGTCCGGCTGCGCGGAGCTGCCCGGACCGCGCCTCCCAGGCGCGCGGTGCGGCCGGGGTCCGGGAGCGGCGCGCTGCGCCTGCAGCCCTGGTGCCCCGCGCGAGGCCGAGCGCCGGGTTCCCGCGTCGCGTCCAGTCCGCCCTGGCCGTCGGGGCCGCCCGCGCGGGCCGGCGCCGGGAGAGGGCCTGGCACGGGGCTCGGCGGGCCGGTCCCGTAGTCAGTCTGGTTTCGGGGAGCCGTGGGCAGTCCTCTGCCCGAGACAGCGCCAAGCGCCGTCGGCGGAGGAGACCGAGGGTCTCCTGCTGCTGCTGGGGTTCCCTGGGGAAACTGGGAACGCTGCTGAGCTCGCTGGGAGCCTTTCACATCCTGCCGGGGACCCGGCGGCACGGGTAAAATGGCCCCGGGCGCTGTGCAAGCTGTTTTCAGGTCCAAGGTGTCGTTTTAAACGCATCTGAGGGGCTGGAGAGATAGCTCAGTAGAATAAGCGCTTGCCTGGCAAGCGTGAGGTCCTGAGTTCAAACTCCAGTTCCGCAAAAAAATAAACGCGTCTGAGGTGGGCTAGATCTTGTAAACTCATTGCATTCGAAGTGCTCTTGATCTTGAGGCTTAGGAAACCCCGCTGAGCGCGTCCCTTGGACCAGAGAACATCCCACCCCTTATTTTCAGGTATGCCCAAAGTAATGAGAGATTGTACTGTGGAGTTATTTCAGAGCAATATGCTCAACAAAAGTTAGGAAAGTTGTATACCTTTAAAACTGTCTAGATTTCAAAAGTTAAAATATTCATCTTATTTAAACTTTAAAGATGTTAAGTGAAACGGCATAGAGGGATGTTGAAATGTCTCGTTTTTGTACTGATGATGAGATTGACAGTGAGGTTTGTATAGAGACGTTAATCCTTTTAATGGCACACTATTGCAGATCTTATTTTAGTAGAGCTGGACCCAGGGTCTGGGCTGAGAGGTTCTGTGTATGTGGCCTCTGGCCTGATAGCTTTTCATTCTTGCTTGAGCCCGTCTCGTTATTCCTCAGCAGAGTGAAACACTGTGTGTTCTTTCTTTAGAGAATACACGGGATAGGAATATTCTGTGTTACTGTTGTGCTTCCTTATGACTGCTTTGTGGGATTAAATCTTTTCTTCTAATTACACTAAAGCCTTTAGTATGAAGAAACGATCTCTCCTTTCGGAAGAACATAGGAAAAAAAATTTTTTTTCTTCCTTCTCTAAAGAGTTACTAATTGGTAGCTCTGTTTCAGGTTTCTTCTCTTGCTTCCCACTTAGGTTCTACATTGTGCCTTCACTTTTGAATGTCGTTAAACTTAAGGTATTTTAATCTTTTGGGATATGCCACGACCTTGGAGATCACACTAAGGCTTTGTGGTATTTGTAGAGATTCACTTTGCAGAATCTTTGACGTCTTTACCTTATCAGCATAGCTCTTGTGATCTGAGTGCTCCTCCCAGCTCTTATCCCTTGGATGTAAGAGTTAGGAGCCTATAAAGGAGTGTAGAGGGAGACCTGGTATTTGTGATCATGTAAAGAGTCTTAGAATACTCTGGAGTTTTCTTCATTGTATTCTCCTCTGTTTTTGTATATCTGGAGAATTTTAGAGTTCATGTTTCCTTTCTCCCACTACAAACCCTTGGTGAGGAGTGCATGCTTCCATGTTAGGGGGCTCCCCTCTCACCTTAGTTCTCTTCACCTGTCTCCTGCCTCCAGTCATTACTGTTTCTGCTGGCTCTTCTGACCAAACAAGCAATGCACAGTGGGCATCTCTTTTTTGACTACTTTTTCAAATGGTTTTTCCACCTAGTTCTTCTCTGATGATTTCTCTATGTAGCCTCCAAATGTGTTCCTTTCTGTTCTGTTTAATTTACCCCCTCATATGTGTATGTGTCTTCATGCTCAAAATCATCTGCTATTTTTATTTTGATGAATGCTATTGATTTCAACAATTTGGTGTGTCTTCGAATGTCTTTATTCTTTCATTGAAAACTTAACTGAGTTGGTGCTGTTTCAGACACTAACTCAAAATTAACCTATAGCTACAGTCTTGGAGGGATTTTTTTTAAAATTATTTTCACATTTAGGAAATCTGCTATTGATGAATTTTGAAAATAATTTTTTGTTTTGGTGGTCTGTATAAAACAGCACCACCTCTCAATAGATGTGCTGCACTCCATGTGCCCGAAAGCAAGTGATGATTGCATTCTAGTACTGTAAGCGAAGGACGTGCCATTTTTTCATCTTTCAAAGCACACGTGCTTGGCATTTTCATTTTGTTAGTGGTAATGCATTTATCCTTATTCTTCTTATATTGTCTTATACTTGCCTTTTTGGCTGTTCTTTTAGAATTGGTGGTTATAGCTACAGAAATGCTGTGGATTCCACCAACCAGACCAGACCAAACCAGCATTCATTTCTGTAAGGCACCAGTTAATGAGGATGATCACAGCACAGCTCATTCATCTATTAGGAACTTGTTTTGTTTTTCAGCCCACCTTAGTAAACTGTTGTATGCAGTAATGCTGCAATTCACGAATGCTTCTGTTCTCAAACAATTCGATTTGCAAACAGAAACATTTGGCAGAATTTTGTCACTGATTGCAAACTTGGCATCATCTGTGATAAACAGGATAGTGGCCCTCTTGCCATGTAAGCAAGAATGCAGTCATCTTCCCCACAGGAGCATGTTCATGGCCACCTTGGCTTCCCCAGAATCGGGGAACAAGTTCATGACCTGAGCACTACTGTATTACCTGTGGAGGTGTGTTGCTTTTCACAAGTGCGCGGACTATTCGACTTCAATCTGAGAAAGACCTCTGCTGTATTATAACTTTTTTTGCTGGTAAGTGTGATTAGTAGTCACTGAAAAAAAAAAAAGATTTAGTTAATATGGCTTTTAAGTGGCTTGATTTAAATGTATGGGTCATGTCTCTTCTGTTCTTGGACTTTTAGTTTGAACTTCCATCTGCTGAGAGATCTCTAGGTGTTTTTCTGAACATGTATGGATGTTGTACACTGTTGAAAATCTTGGGCTTTCTTGACAGAGGAGTTTAGTGACCTGAGATTGGATCATTGAGTAAGGTGTAATGTATTTATTTTATGCCTTGTCTCTGTCCCCCTGCGAAATAAATTGCATAAAATTAAATAAAAAGATAAAAACCTGTATCTCCATGTGCTAAAAGAACAGAATGGTGCTGCTATATGCTAGCATCTCTTTTCAAGACTGAGCTGACTCAGGGAGCCGTGATCTGAGGCACATGGTCTGAGAGCATTCCGTGATCTTTCTTCCAGGAATGAAGAAAGCCCTACATTACATTCATTTTTGGAATATTTGGTGAACAATAAACATACAACAAGGAAGTTTTATGCCTCTTGTTGATTCTTAACTAGCTTTTCCCACAATTGTGAGAAAAATTCTTTTCTTTCCTTAACCCTTGCTGACTTCATCAAAGCTCCCTAAGTGTTCATACAGTTAGATCTAATACAATACATCTTGCCAGCAAGACTCACTTCCTTCCAGTGGAAACCTAGTGATCACAGCGAATAGATCTTGACACTGTGCAGGGTGCTTCATAATAATGTAAGCTTAAAGCTCACTTTTTATTGAATTTACTTTTCTGTGGGTACGAAGTGTTGCATGAGTTGATAGCTTGATCACAATTAGAAGATAAAGATGGGTTGAGATCTTTTCTTATCTTGGCTTTGACAGCCACTTTTTGTTGTCAAATAATAATGAGAATAATGATAATCAGTATTAGAATTAATAGTTACATATTTCATATTGAACCAAACAGAAAACTAGCCCTAATTTTCACCATTATTTGGCCACTTAATGTGAACTGGGGCAGAATTTCTGAATGCAATATAATTTTTACCTTTTAAGAATAACTTTCTAAATATTCTAGAACTTGAGCTGCATTTGACTGGTAGAGGTGGAAAATCATTTGTATACCACACACAGTAGTTGTCTTGCCAAAGCATATGGATCCTTCATGGCATATACCCTATGCCCACCATTCATACTATGTGATTTCTTTCTTTCTTTTTTTTCAGATTCTTAAATACAAGAAAGGATAACCATTACTCATAATGTCAAACTTTATATATAAGAAACAAATTTAAAATATATACACACTTTTCTAGTCTTTCCCTCAAAGGTGACCAAGAATGTTTTCAATTTTTTAATAGTACATGTTTAGAGTATATAATATTTATATTCCTCTTAGGGAGTATGTACATTAAATTTATAGTCAGTGGAAGAAAAACCCTAAGATTAGCTATTCTGTGTAATGATGTCTTTCTTGGTATTTGAAAGGGGTTTATGAGTAATTTGTGATAGACACATACGTACTCCCATCCTACCCCATTCACTGCACCATAAAAAAGTGATACATGTGAACTGCCCCAACTCCATGGTTTTGTGTAAGATTTCTGGAGGTTCAAGAACAGCTAGTATTTCAGGCAACTAGAATAAGAACTCTACATAGGGAAGCCCCTTCAGTAGAAATACATCTTAGGAGAGAATTCTCTATGACAGAATGGGGTCATCTTGGTCATATACATCTTTCCTCTTGCTGATTTAAGGTTGCTATGGCCTCCACAGAAAGGCTGTAAGTTGACCATGAGGTATGTGTGGTGGGGTGGGCACTTGCGAGTCAGATCACTATGTATGACCACTCTAATTTATGCCATTATGGAAGTAATTCCCTGGGCCTCAGTGGACCACTTTGGGTTTTCATCTCCAGCATCACCATCTTTCTTGCAGTTTTCTCAAATGCACAGATCTCCACATGGCTTCTGGACACATGAGCCAAGGAAGTAAAGGTGATTCCGAGTACTACTTAAGATAGTCTCAATTGAATATTTAAAAATGTGCCCACAAACCAGAAGAAAAAATAAATAGGAATAGTCCATATTGGTCTAGGTCAGTGATTGTGAACCATTTCAAACTTTCAATGATACAAACAATGATATAAATGTTTGCCATAGGCTCACTGCTTTGGTCTAAAGGTCTAAAGCTCAGTGATGGAACACTTGCCTAGTATGTTCAATGCCCTGGGTTCAAGTTTCTTGTACACACACATATACACACACACATAGCAAAGAAAAAAAATGAGTAGGCAGTATTCCATTTTCTTATCTAAAGTGGGGCATCTTTATAGTGCAATTGAAATCCAGACATACTGCTACAATGTGAGGATTCATTTGGTGGAAATCTCTGGAATTCAATAATAATTGTTACAAAAATAAAGAAGTCCTATACAAGAGCCCAGCAAAGATCACTACAGGATATTTATCAGTTTTTGAAGCATAAAGTACTCAACACTCTTCTTTTTATTTGTCATGTTTGTGTAAGAGTATACTGAATGAAAACCACTGAGGCAAAATGAGGAATTTCAGTGTTGATTCTTTTGCTGAAATTCTTCATTTTTGCAACACTTGCTTGATGTGTGGTTAGAATTTGTAATGTTTTGTTGCCCCCAAGAAGCCTTCTTTTAGATTCATTCTGTTGTGGCACAGTAGTTATGTAGGTGGAATAGGTTTTGTATGTGCACTATTCATGAGGAAAATAAAATAAAGCCATGTGACATACCACTGAGAAACAAAGGAGTATTCATAATATTTGTAGTACTAGAGCTCTGGAAACATATTTGTAGTACTAGACCTGGGGCCTGTTTTAAACTTGCCTAGAGCAGAATATTTAAACTTTAAAACAATCTCTTTTCTAGTATGATTGATGCATGAATTAGGTTTAGAATCTTGAAAGTTTCATTTGGTTTTATCACTGCAAGAATGAGGAGAGGCTATTCGGTGTCACATTGCTTGTCTAGCATGATGAAGGCCTTGGATAAGCTCTTTAAAATAACAACAAACAAACAATATCATGGTTGTGGTAGTTGATTTTGCTTTCCAAACTCTACACTTAATAGTACATTTAAAACTTTCTGTGGGAATATCTCTGACATTCATTTCTAACCTTCTTGGCCATGGATAGTTATTGAGTTCCTGAAACAACCTACATGCCAAACACTGGATGAGGCAAATTTGGCAGGGAAGTAAGCTTCTGAGGCTAGCATTTTAGAGCTCTCTTTTTATGAGGGAAGAACCTCAGGACTAGGGAGTTTATTATAACTTATCTGACATTAGGTAGCAAAGCACCAGGTCTAGACTAGAATTCTTATCAGGCCATTCTGCTTTTGTGGAAATAAATTATAATCACTCTAGCGTGATGCTTATGTGGAATCTTATAAAAGGGGATCAGAACATAATTTTAATTTTAAAAAGATTTCAGATTTTAAGATTCCTTGGAAATTGGCATATTTGTATAAGGTATTTTAGAGAATATTTTTCAGGTGTCATCAGTTTTAGTGAATGGCCTACCTGTACCCAAATGGGAAAATGCAGTTTTAGTCTAAAAAGAAAAAAAGTTTAAATATAGTTTCTAAGCCATGGAAAGTCATTAGGATTTCAGTCTTGTAAATGGTGCTTTTCAACGAGTAAGTTCTGTTTGGAATGCCATTGTGTTATCTTAAAAAACAAGCCCTGTGAACTTTTACTTTTCTGATTACCTAGGTAACAGAAAGT
>PVKN010040061.1:0-10776 GCA_004027915.1 Capromys pilorides
CACAGAAAGGTATGAAGGAGGCCTATATTAGAGCATCCTACCAGAGAATTTACAAGAATATAACAATGTATTCATGAGGAATTATGCTCTTCCCTCCTGTGATCTGTTATATGGCTGCCTAAGGACTTCCTTGCTGTTGTTGATAATTGGGCACATTTTTGTGTAATTGCCTGAGGATATCATACAATTGGTTGAGTCAGAGAGCAGGCTCTGAAGCAAGAGCCAAGACTGTTTAAAACTCACTTACCTGCTCTCCTGCAGAAGAGATGAATTATGTGTGTGTTCCGTGCTATGTAGAAAAAATAGGACCAAAACCTCCATTACAGAGTTTACATTGATACTTGGGCTTTCCATTTGTTTTGGAAAAAGAACCAAACGAACCATAAAGAGATCCCTGAATGGGGTCCTGCTCTTTGAAAATCTTTATGGAAATTCTGAGAGCAAATCAAGGACATGTCAATGCTGCTCTGAGAAAACCTTTGTGAGCTCCTCAGTTATTACTTAAGGTGGTGCTACTGTAGTTGGATGTTTGAACATGGTGGCCTGTGTCTATGGCACACATGAACACAAGCAAATTCAAACCCTGCAATGTCACGCCAGATGACAGCGTATACTGGTGGTCTCCATCAGAGCCTGAACGACTAACAAAAATTTTCTAGATGCTGTCAGAAAAAGTCAAGTCTGCAGCTCACCCCTGCAAGCACCAGTTGGCACATGGATTCCTTGGTCTTTTACCTCTTGCTGGGGGTGAAGGACCTATATGGATATAACAGGCCTTGATATACATTCTGAGTTGGTGTTCCCATGTTCACCCACTGAAGCCAATACTACAAATGCTGTCAGAAGACTTGGACAAAAATACCACTTTATCCAGGTATGGCAAAGCATGCCTGTAATCTCAGGACCCTTGGAGGTATAAGCAGTAATATCAGACTGGGCAACACAGACATTTAGTGAATCCTTTTCTTAAAAAAAAAATAATTGATAAGAAGGGCTGGGAGTACAGATCAGTGGAAAGCCTTGGGTTCAACACCTAGTATCTCAAACAAATAACAAATAGGAGTGGATATTATAGCAATTTGATCTTTTTTTTTTTTTTTCTGCATTACATCAGATCAAGGAACTTGCTTCCAGTGCAATGGTGGGTTAAAAAACCAGTATATACTCCAAATAGCTAACAGAGAGAATTTTGTTTTTCTTTCTTTCTTTCTTTCTTTCTTTCTTTCTTTCTTTCTTTCTTCTTTCTCTCTTTCTTTCTTTTTTTATTTTTTACTGAAGTACACCATTTTTAAAGTCTTTAATTTTGATGTGATTTCAAGTGCCAACAATTAAATAAAAAAAATTAAACCATGCTCCTCAGGGCCTTATACCTTATACCTTAGGAGAAGAATTGGATTTTAAAAGACTCAGACTTTGTTAATGATAGATTAGTTAGGGTTTTCAGTCTCAGCAGATGTACGCCATAAGTACAAACATCTAAATGTCAGAAATAAAAGACTTGTACTACTAAGCCCAAAACACAAGAACGTTTTTGCTGATCCTGTTGCATGGTTCAGCTGTCTGATTCTTTCCACACCAGCTCTTCACAGGCAATTGCAAAGGTAATAAATATGATCTGCATGTACACTCTGATTCTCTTTCTGACTATGCAAGAGCATAAGACAAGTGAGTGCTTAATGACTAGCAGAATCATTGTGGCAGAATCAGTAGATCTAGACAATACATGCTTGAGCCCAAATTATCATCATTGTCTCTTCATAGTAATATCTCAATTACTCTAGACTGCTATAACAAATTAATTCTTTTAAGTCATGGAAAAGTTTATTCAACTCAAGCCTTACAGAAGCCTAATATAAAAAACAGATGAAAACCTGACTTCTGTCACTACCACCTTGCCTACTTAGGTCCTCTGAATCCCTTACCTCTTTGTTTCTAGTAAATTTGCACCCAAATTTTAAGTTACTGGGAATTAACTCACCTGTAGATTCCACTATTTCTAATTTGACTTGCTGACCTAAAATTGTAAGTGAAAAACATTGTTTGTATTTAAACGACTTCTGCAGAAAAACTCAAATAGTTTAGAAAATTTCTAATTAATCATTTAGAGGAATGAAAGAAAATATCCACCCCGTCTTTCCCGGGAAGTCTGTTTGTTAAAACAGCTTTGTATTTGTATATTGAAGGGGCCAGAGTTTGAGATTCATTGCCCAGAGCCTTATAAATACAATAGGTTCTTCTTTGTGTGCTAGCTAAGGAATGGGTAAGATTCCTAAATCACTGATTTAATTCAAGTCAAAACAAGAATAAGTACACAGAAGACACACGTTGTTTTATTAAAACTCAGACCAACCATGTGACCAGCCCTCACTCCATCAAAGGCATTTCAGTGTTAAATCATTGTTGAAAGGAGATTGGTCCACATTTTGTATCAGTGGCAATTCAGCAAAGTGAGGTTAAAAAAGTTAGCCCAACAAAAAGTAAAGCACGTGAAGTAGGGTACAAAGATGCTTTGGGTGACTTTGCTATGAGCATTCCATTGCTCCATTTTCATTCCTGTTTCATTAGACCCAGATGGTACAGTTTCTCCACATACCTAGTAGAAAGGCACTGCAAGATGTTCACAAACTAACAGACTTCCAGTGATGAAAATGTGGCTGCTAATTGCAAGGTTTTATTTCCAGATGTTCAGAGAGCTGAGTGCTTTTCAGGCAACATGAAAAGCTGGCAGCACAGCTCCAAGAAAGTAAAATCAGATGAGAAATCAAAAAAACTACTGAAATTTGAGAAATATGGAGCTACCATGAAGGAGCGGATATTCAAAAAGCCTCAGTGATGGAAACATCTGAAAGATACAAAAGATGCAATAGTAAATAGAACAACTGGATAAATATCACTTGGTAGAAGATCCATTTAATGATAATTTATTTAACTTGTATAGCAATATATACACTATCTTTTTCTATTAATATATAGCAAGCATAAATATCAAGAATGGAAAAGAAATGATTAATCTATTGGCACTTGTTTCAATAATCAAAATAATTTCCTGAAAAAGATAAATGCTTCTAATCATTTAAGTACTCCTATGTTAATAATTCTTTCAAAAAAATCCCACCAGTGCAGAATAGTTTGTTCTATTAAAGAATAGTCATCAATACTTATAGACATCTAGACCCTATAAAAATAAACTCTGCATTTGTGTGACCGTTTTTCAGCAAGAACCATTGAGTGAATTCATTTCACTGGTAGATACATGAGGCCGATAAAAACAGAAGTACAGGCAGCTGCCCTGAGTCATTCTCTCTGTTGCTGTGACACTATACCTGACACCTACAATGTAAAGGAGAGCTTTCTTTTGTCTCAGGGGTACAGACCCTGGTTTGCTGGCTCTGTCCTAGAAATGGTACAACAGGGACAGAGTGGGGAAAAGATCTCATGTTATGTCTGTCAAGAAGTAGAGAGGGAAGGGAGCACCAGGAGAAGGCGACAAATCTTTCTGGGTCACAGCCCCAAAGATCCACCTGTTTTGATCAGACCTCCACATTTTAACAAGTCAGTCGTAATGACCCATACAATCCAATCATCTTCCAAACCCTTGAGTCTTTGGGGGCTAGTTTATGCCTAAATTATAACTGGAGCATTTAGGAAAATGTTAGTGGACAATGAGGACGTGGAGGAGCAAGCATTTTAGATCACATTTGAGTATCTGTGAAACATTTTAGAAGCATGATCTTCCAGCAGAGGTATATTAATTTTGATAATAAATAATGGAAACAATTTCTAGCATTTAAATGACATTATAAACTGTAAATAAAAACGTTTAAGGGGAAGGTGTCTTCTGGGCCAGGTGTGACACATCGTGACAGGCAAGTGGCCTGCTGTAATAGCTGAAAATAAGAGAAGACAACTCATCTTACAAGCCTATATTTTTGGTCATTAGGTTATTCTGCAAGGTGAGTTAGAGACATCTGAACACAGAGTGAAGTAACGTTTAGTGTTAGATACTTTGGAGATGAAGCCCCCCCCCCCCAGAGGAACTATGTAAAGCCCCCAATTATCTCTGCCTGAAGAAAGATGTGATCTGAACCTCTGTGGAGCAGGAGGTCATACAGCCAAGCTGAAAGTCCCCAAAACTGTGGGAATGAATCCCTCACATTGTTGAATGGCTGCAGAAACAAAGATCTGCCTGGCACTCAGAGCTCAATGACGATATTACTAAAACCCAAACCAACTCAGGCTCACTTCTTATTCATCACTTAACACTTTAAATAATTCACTCCACTTTTCTGTTCTGGATTTCTGAAAAGAAATCTGATGTTCTGCCTTTTTTTAGTATTATGTGTTTGTTGGGCCAGTGAGATCGCTCAGCGGTCTAAATCACCTGCTTAGGCAAGTTTAGGCAAGCACAGGAACCGTAGTTCAACTCCCAGCACCACATGCCACACCAACCCAGCCACCAGGGTGGGTGAACCAGTCACAAAAAAACCAACAAAAACAAAAACAGATTATATACATATGTTTGTCTTTGGTTTTCTGCCCTTAAAACAATAGATGCAAGATAGATTTTTGTGTGCGTGTTTATGTTGCTAGAAGTCCTTTTGGAGCTTCCTCCATATTTGAGCCATTATTATTTTAAATATTCTTTCTTTTCATTTCCTGCATCTGTTCCCATTCTTTGTGTGTTCCATCTTTTGTGACTGTCCCACATTCACAAGCATTGGTTCTCTTTCAGTTTTGCTACTGTTATTTTTCTCTTTGCTTGGCTGTGTTCCGTCTACTCCTCTGGGCATCAAAGGCATTCTTCATTTTTATGAACACTGTCTTTGATCTTTATTGAGCATTTCATTTTCATACTCAGTATTTCTCTAGTTGAACTTTACTAATCTGTTTTTTCTTGTCATTAATTCCTACCAGCAAAACTCTTAGACTATCAATCTTAGTTTCTTTAAGTTCTATATTTGACTAATCTAAAGTGTCTGGATTGCATATCTGTAGCTGGCTGCAAAGCCTGCATTGCCTTTCCAGCCTGTGTATTTTCTGACTTTGTAACATATCTTGCAAGATTTTCCTTGAAAGCTGGACATGATGTATCCAGTAACAGTCACTGAGATAAATAGGCCTTTTGTGTGAAGTTTCATGTTGATCTACAGCAAAGTTAGGTTGTCTTTAATGTTTGTTGTTCATCCTCAAAAGAAGCTTTTCCTGTATGTGTGTGTGTGTGTGTGTGTTTGTTTGTTTGTTTGTTTATGTCTTCCTTTCTTGTACTCGGGTTTCTATAGAAACTCCTTAAAAAGAGTCTGGATTCTGTGTCTCTCCATTATTCCGGGCCCTGTTGTGGCTACACAAAGGACAGCAAAGCACTCTACAACATGCGTTTGGCTTAAAATTCAGGTATTATCTAGAGGAGCTCAGTTCCTGTCATTTAAGTTTTAGAAAAGTTTCCTACTTTTTCTTTCCCTTCTCTTGTCTGAGACAGAAAGAATGGGAAGAGCTGGAGTTTTCAAATTGTACTTTTTTTAGGCCAGAGAAGACTGGTGAAGCAGCCTGCTAGGAGGGTAGGGCTTTGATGTGGAGGACCAGATGACTGCAGCACATTTCAGCATGGTTACTTTTCACGTGGGTGTATTGCAGGTACTTTCCCCTCCTTTTGCAAGAAGATAAGGGGCCTTTACTCTGATTTTTACCATGAGAAGCTGGTGGGTCTCTTGGAAGAATGAGTCACGGAGTCATGTTTTCCTCTCCTGAGCTGCTGATTCCAGAAGCTGTAAAGCCTCAAAGGGGTCCACACTCAGCCTCGAGCAGTTTTGAATTACTGATTGCATGCTTTGATGAGTTATTAGCTCTAGCACTTGCGCTCCGGGCTCGCTTATCTCAAATACGGCTTTTGGTAATCCAGCATTCTAGGTTCTTAATGGCCCTGTCACTCCATTTCTCTGATAGATTTAAGAAGCATTGCTTTTCAGTATGTCCAGCTTTATTCTATGGCTAGCACGGATGTGGGGTTTCCAAGGTTATTTGCACACCAAAGCTGAGAGCGTAAGCCTACTATAGAGGCAGATTTGCCCCAGAACCCAGGCATGTGAGAAACACTGGAATACTCAGACCGAAAACCTAAGAAGTCTAGATCTGTCAAAAATGTATTTTTAAATGAAGGTATAATTAAAATATCTTCTAACCAGGAGAGATTTTATAAACAGCAGTCGTACTCTACGAACGGAGTTTTTTTTAAATAAGAAAGAAAATCAAATAGCTAGGGCAAAAAGAAAATAGTATTATGTTTTAAGAACTGAAATTTATGTATGTATGTGTTTCATATAAGGCATCTATCTATCTATCTATCTATCTATCTATCTATCTATCTACTGTCATTTTCAGGCAGGTTCTCACCATGTATTTTATTTATCTATTTTTTATTTTTATTCTTACGGTTTTCTTTTCCTTTGTTTTTAATGAATTTGGCTGTTGCAGGGTCTCACTACACACCTTGGACTCATAGTGATCCTTCTGCTTTCAGCCTTCCCAGCACTGGGATTATAGGTGTGCGCACTGACTCTGTCCTGCTCAGCGCACCCTGGGGGTGGGGCTGGAGCGGCACATTGTGCTGGAGATCTAACTACGGGGCCTGTGCTTGCCTAAGCGTGCCTGAGCAGGCACTGTAGTCTGCTGAGCTATCTCGCCAGCCCTCACTAGGTATTTTACACTGGCCTTGAACTTTGTATGTATCCCGGGCTGTCCTCAAACTCATAGTAAACCTACTGCCTCAGTTTCCAGGGTACAGGGATTACAGGTATGTGCCACTATGCCTGGCTATAAGATATTTATAGGAAGTCGTAAATACTCAATTTAAAATAAAGTGCAGTAATTTAAAGACACATTGAAGATTTTAGGGTAACCAGTGGTACAACTTTCTAAAATGTAAACACATGAACAAGGAAATGTGAAAATTGACAAAAGGAGGTCAAAATGAACATATACATTTCATTATTTTATCCTGGATTTCAAAAGCTGTTGTCTGTATCTATTTTCATTTTTACATTTTAAACTGAAGACCACTGGCTATAAAGGACCTAATATTAGAAACTAAAATTTTTGTTTTTGTTTGATTCCCTTTATTTGATCTTTTAGAGAATATTTTTGTTGTTGGATAAAAATTATGTAGGACATAATTTACTTTTTTTTTTTTTGTTTTGTCTTTTTGAGACAGGGTCTTGCTATGCAGTTCAGGCTGGCCTTAAGCTCACTTTTTGTAGCCTGGGCTGGTCTCAAACTTGCACTGATCCTCCTGCCTCGGCCTCCCAAGTGCTACATTTATTTTCTAACAAGAATCTAAAAGCGTAGTTTTAAAAAAGGCAAATGCAATTTCAATAATGTTTTGTGGTAATATTTGTAAATATCACAGCTTATATGTGGGACTTAAATTTATAAAATTATTATCTGTTTGTTGTTTTCCACAACAAAGAAGTATGAATAATGTTGAATATTAAAAAATATCATCTATAACATTTAATTGCTTCCAGCATAAAATCTTAGTATCACTCTGTGATCTTTGTATCACTAAAACCAGAAATTCTATTTTCATTTTACATTTTTATTTTTAGATTTTTAAAAAATGTAGTTGGTTGTTATGGGGTTTCATCATGCAACTCAGACTCCTGGTGTTCCCCCTGCTTTCAGCCTATCCAGCGCTGGGATTACAGGTGTGTGTCACCATTCCTGGACTCTGGCTGGCTCAGCCCTCTCTGGGGGTGGGGCTGGCTGGGCATGTGATGCCAGGAATCAAACCATGGTCCCTGCTCTTGCCTAAGCTTGCCTAAGCAGGCGCTTTAGTATGCCAGCTATCTCGCTGGCCCCACATTTTTCAATCTTTTTAGAACAGGATCTTACTTTGCAATTCACGCTGGCCTTGAAATCACTTTGCAGCCCAGGCTGGCCCTCACCTCATGCAGTCCTCTCACCTCAGTACACTGAGTGCTGGGGTTCCAGACGTGCACCACCATGCCCAGAAGAAATCCTGTTTTAAATGCAAGTCTTCTTGGACCTCATTTTCCATAGGATCAAACATTTAAGAAATTACTCTCTTATTATGTTATAATAACCCAAGCAGTATTTGTTAATATATTTAAAAGTCATAGCAGGAAGATGATTGAGAAAGATTCTAATCCTATTGTGATTGCTAAATGCAATGTTTTCTGTCATGCATAGAAGATGAAGTGACAGCTGCAATATTCTGTACTACAAGCTAAGCTCCTACTATGCTTTGAATGTGTTCCTCCAAATGGCTTGTGTTGGCAATGTAACTCCCAGAGCCTTTGCGCATTCAAAGTCAGGGCCACTGGAAGGTCATTGGAATCAGATGAGGTCAAAGGGCATGGCACTGGAACAGTATCAGTGGTTTCACATGAAAAGGAGAGAAAATCATCCCACCTCGAAGAAGGCATGCTTTTCCTATCTCACCATCTGAATCTCTTCACCATGGTAAGGCACAACAAGAAGCCTTTTACCATTGTCAACTTCGAGCTCTGGGGTTTCCCATCTTCTGGACCTATGAGTGAAATAGACTTGTAATTTTATACATTACCCAGCCTTTTTTTTTTTTTAATGTATAATGACAGAAAACAGCTAAAGCAGCCCTTTGAGGAACAACGCACTTTGTGGTAGATTGATCAGGGAAGGGTGTGAAGGAAAGCCTCATTTTTATTTTAAAATGATATATAGTTTTTTCATGTTTAATGATTTTACAGTGAGGTTGTTCACTCTAGAAAAGAAACTCACGTGTTGAAAAAAATACATAAAAATCCTCTTTTGGTCTTCACCAATTGCATCTTCTCAGAGGTCTCAAGGGCCTTAGATTTCTCAGCTGATAATCACACATCCTGCGATTAGTGATATTTCTTTTCTCCTAATATGTATGCTGCCTGTTTAGACTCATGTGCTATGTAGGTGCTGTCTTCTCACCAATCACCAGCCTTTCCCGTGGTCCCCTGTTGCTCGCTTCTTGACATGACATTATTGGTATCTTCCTGGTAATAAGGTACGAGATGCTGCCACTTTCCAAGAACATCTAAACTGCACATTAGGTGATGTTTACTCTCTGTGGACACCAAAGAAAGACATAGCATTTCCCTCAGAGGAGACTTATTGAAGGTAGCTCTATGAGATGAAGCAGAGAGCTCAAGTAGTGCCCAATGGAGCGGTGCAACCTTACATCGCTTGATTCTGTTCCCCCATCCCATCTGTTGATTGTACACCTAAAGCCAATGGTATCATATAAGAACTTTTGCATCACAGTCTACGTGTTAGGGAATATATACAAAGTGCATTAAGACAATTCCAAATTTCATCTCTGACCTTACTATTTTGGCTAAGACCTCTAGAAACATGTCCAGGAAAATGCACAGGTGTTTATAACTTTCCTACACATCTGAAAATATCTATTTTTGCTTATTCAAGCAAATGCTATTTTGTGTATTTGTACTTCAAAATGAGAAATATTTACATTTTTTCTCTGATAAGAAATTTAATTCCAATTTCATTTTCTTTTCCTTTTTTTCTGGGAAAAAATATATAGATTTAGAATTAGTCAGCTGGACTCAGTTTAGATGATCCCAATTTTGTTGGCACCATCCAATGCCTTATAATTGGGAGCCAGTAGAGTGTATGCTTTCTTTTCTCCATCAAGCCTGATTAGGGTGTTGACCTTGGCAAAATCGATGTCCTACAGCTTCTTTACAGCCTGTTTGATTTGGTGCTTATTGGCTTTGACATCCACAATGAACATGACTGTGTTGTGGTCCTTGATCATTTTCATGGCTGACTCTGTGGTCAGGGGGAACTTGATGATGGCATAGTGGTCAAGCTTGTTTCTCTCGTGAGCTCTCTTCTGAGGGTATTTGGCTTGCCTCGAGAGCGGCAGTGTCTTGGGATGGCAGAAGGTGGGTGATGTTCATATCTTCTTTTTGTGGCTGTGGAGGCCTTTCAACACTGCCTTCTTGGCCTTCAAATCTTTTGCTTTGGCTTCTGCTTTGGGAGGGGCAAGAGTTTCCTTCTTTGCTTTCAATGCCATCTTGATAAAAAAGACTTCTCTTAATGAAGGTTTTTTGTTTTTTGTTTGTATTTTTAGGGAAGGTTCTACAGGGTGTTCAGGGTCTTGCTACTAGAATGGACTTGTAGTGATCCGCCTGTTTACAGACTCCCAAGAGCTGAGATTACAGGCATGTGCCATTACACCCAGTCTGAATTGCCATCTCAGCATGCCCTGGGAGTGGGGCTGGCATGGCAGGTCCCGGAATCGAAGCCCCGACCCCTGTGCCTGCTTGCAGGCACTTTAATCCACTGAGCTATTTAGCCAGTCCTTCATTTTCTCTTTTTAAAATGGCTTACAAATTATTCTTTTCATAATATATCACACATTCATTCTGTCTTTCTATATTTATCATCCTTTATGTTGATCTCTCATCATGGGGAGATGGGGTCTTGCTATACTGCCCAGGCTGGCTTCTAGATCCTGGGTTCAAGTGATTCTCCTGATAATTCTCCCTTTGTGGCTGAGCTACAGGCACAAACTCTGTTACAATTTTTTTTGATATTTCCTTCCCTTTTATCTGGAAATTTGAATATTTATTTGTCTTGGAAAATTTTTCTCTATTCCATTCTTCCCTTCCTTTTCTCACTTCCTCTCTCATTTCTTCCTCTCTCCCTCCCTCCTTTTCTCCCCCCTTCTCTCCCTCTCTCCCTTCCTCCTTACCTCTCTATCTTCTTTTCCTGTCCTCTGAAGGT
>PVKN010040062.1:0-10780 GCA_004027915.1 Capromys pilorides
AAAAATCATATTTAGAACAAACTACCAAAAAAGAAAAAAAAAAAAAGAACAACTGTTCAATGAAAGACACACAAACACAAAGAAAACACAAACAAATATCCTTATAAAATCAAAAGTGCACTCAAATCTTTGGCCAAATTATAGTAACTCTATTACAATTTTTAGAAATTTTTCAGTAGACTAGTCAAGATTTTAATATTTGTCAATTAGAGATCTCTTGGAAAAATTTGTAAAGCATAAAATCTTTAACCTATAATACACCTATCTCGTATTTTTGTATTCTTTGTCTTAATACCAGTAAAATTTAGCTCAGTTATTCTTACATATTTAGACCTTAGAGTTCTATTTGGTCAGTTCCTTAAATAAGCCATAGGCCGGCTCTAGCCTCATCACTGTTAACTTTTTCTCAATCTGACAGCATACTCTGGTACCCAAATAGGTCTTTTAGTAATCTCTCAAAAATCGTAAGCATACCCTTTGTCCCAGGTTAGTAGCTGACTTGGCCCCTTCCATTGTCAAGTAAAGACCCTGTTAAGCTCCACCCCACTCTCTTTTTTTTTACTTGATGGAATTGGCTCTGTTGTCATGTAGTTTCATCTTTTGTAGAATTTAAAAAGTTAATAGTGAATACTGCCAAGTGAAGTCTATTATGACGTCAATTTTGTAGGAAAAAGTTCTCCCTTTTGTATATGGCAAGATAAATATCTGCACAATTCCCTGGTTTTTTTTGTTTGTTTGTTTGAGACAGGGTCTCACTATGCAGTTCAGGCTGGCCTTGAGCTCACTTTTGTGGCCCAGGCTGGTCTTGAACTGGCACTGATGCTCCTGCCTCAGCCTCCCAAGTGCTGGGATTACAGGCATGCACCACCACACCCGCGGCTTTGCACAATTCACTGTTTAGTTTTAATTTGAAAAGGTTTAGTAGTAAATACAATAACTAAGATTTCCCCTTCATAATCACTATCTATAGTTACAAAATGTGCAATACACATTAGTAATACTAGTCCTTTCTACAATAGGACCTACAGTATTTTTGGAATAGGACCAAAACCTCCAGAATGAAATCTTGTAATCTCCACAAGCTTGGAGCAAAAGCTGATTTTCTGTAGCCATCAGATCTGAAGCTGCGCTTCCAAGGGTTGCATAAAAAAGATCTGCAACGCTGTGTTTGGCTGAAATCTGGGCTAACCAAAGGAAACTGTGGCTATCTCATACTGTTTATCTCCAGGCCCCCAACATTGGACCCCTTTTTCCACTACCTCCACCACCACGAAATTCCTGCTTGGAGCAGGCTACACCAACCTCTGTCCCTCCTCATGCCCCCACATTTTCACCATTCACCTCGCACCACCCAGATAGGAACAGACAACTGCCCTTATGCTGCCATTATCACTTTCTTGCCTGAGGACCAATATGCAAGGCAGAAGAAAAGCCATGGTGCCTGACAGTCCCCCAAGCAGTGCATATACAAGACCCCTACAGCTAGCACAGCCCAGGCCCATGGCAAGACACAGTACACAGCATCAGAGGGACATTCTGTAGTGTGCCCTCTCTGAGGAAGAAGCCAAGGTAGCAGGGGCAGCCAGGAAGCCTGCTGCCAACGTTCTAAAGCACATGCTACTGCCGACTACCAGGAAGATTTTCCAGACCCCAGTGACATAGTGGAGAGCTGAGGCACATAATCCAAGCAGGCAGGTTGTGTGGTCAAGTCATCCTATCTGTGTTGTTTCATTTTTTTAAAGCTTTTAATTAGTGTTTTTCATTGATAAGTTATGATTCTGTACACATAAGGGTTAGAATGAAAATCTTATGTACATGAACACAATGCTGAATGAGTAAGTCAGCTAATTAACATAATCTCAGAAAAACAAATACATGATGTCACTTCTAGATGGACTCTTAAGTAGAACTCACAGAAGCAGAAAGCAGGATGATGGCAGGGGGCGCAGTGTGAGGGGCTAAATTCCTACTGGCCAACATTAAAAAGTTTCAGATGAATGGAGGAAGAAGTTTTCAGGTCTACTGCATGGCAAAATAAATACAGTCAAAATGCCTAGACTATGAATCCTGACATCATGGGTGGGAAACTGGCCAGATGCAGACTGAAACAACTGCAGACCAGCAGCAAGCAGTTAAGTGCACTCCTGTGTCCAGTGCACAAGGGGGGAAAGGCAGCAAGGGGCTCAGTAGGAGGGCAACATGCAGCCCATCCTATAGGAGACTGCAGGCTATGCAGAAGGGCTCCAGCACCTGCATGGGGCATGGTTTCCCCTAGACACCACCCCCAGGGCTGTTCCTCTTTCTCTTTGTCTTTTCATCCCTGCTCCTGGGGAGAGAAAAGGTCCTTAGTTAACAAGTTTCTTCCTCGTCTGATTTAAAACTGATACTCCAGAAAAATGGATTTAGATATTTTGCTATTTAACATCCTCCTTGGACAGTTTGAGTACATGTAGTATAATTCAAAAAATTAAACCAGAGGGCTGGCGAGATAGCTCAGCAGTCTAAAGTGCCTGCTTAGGCAAGCTTAGGCAACTGCAGGGACTGCAGTTCGATGCCCAGCACCACATGCTGCACCACCCCCACTCCCAGGGCAGGCTGAGCCGAGCTGGCCATAACATACATACATACATACATACATACATACATACATACATTTTAAAGAAAAATTAAGACAGAAAGAACTCTTTTTGAGCATATCCTCCAGCACAGACCACCAGCCCATTAGCCACTCAGGATCAACAAGGATCAAACCACTCCAGCATCCAGCATCCAGCATCCAGCATCCAGCATTCAGCATCCAGCATTCAGCATCCAGCATTCAGCATCCAGCATCATGGTGATCATGCTAAAGTGACACTTGTGGGCCAGGGAGATAGCTTAGGCAAATAAGCACTTGCCTGGCAAGCACAAGGTCCCGAGTTCAATTCCCGGTACCATAAAAATAAATGAATAAATAATAAAATAAAAAATAAAATGATATTTGTGCTTGGCAGTGCACAGTGGTACTAGCAATTTAGCTAGCCAAGAGAAGCACAGTACTCCAAGGGGAAAAAGTCAAAGCTCTCAACTTAGGAAGGAAAGGGAAACAAGTCACAGGCTGAGACTGCTAAGATTTACAGCAAGAGTAATCTATCCAAGAAACTGTGAAGAAAAAACATAGGTGATGCTTGAGGGCTTTTTTTGTTTTATTTCTGTTGGTGCTGGGGACTGAACCCAGACACATGTGCATAATAGCACATGCCCACAACTGAGCTACTCAGTTCAAGCTCATGCTATTCCTGTTGCACCGTCTTACTTTCCTGCTGCTGAGATGCAATTTCCAAAACCTACAATTTATAGGAGAGGTTTATTTTGGCTCACGATTAAAATCCATGGTCAGTCTGCTCTAAAGAAACAGTATGGCAGAGAGGCATCGGGGAGAGTACAAAGCACAGAGCCAAAGAAAGGTAATCCCTCCAGGGCACGCCTCCAGTTACCTGCCTCTTCCCACCAGGCTCCACCTTCTCATAGCAAGTCAGCTAGACCATTCCCATAGTCAAATCACCTTTCAAAACCTCTAGTTATGAGTTTATGCAGCTTTGAAGGGATTATTGAGACAGAAACCATAAAATACCTCAAACTGCAAAAGTTGTATCCAAGGTACGTGATAAATGCTTAATTAAGGTGGAAAAGACTTTCAACTTCAGCCATGAATGGTTCCCCAATCCAACACCCTGGAAGCCTGAGGCAGAAGAATCAGAAGCTTCAGTAAGTAAAGTCTGCACAACTCAGTGAGACCTTGTTTAAAAAAAAAAAAAAAAAAAAAAAATCATATATCCCAACACTCGGGAGACTGAGCCAGGAGAACTGCAGTGAATTTGAGGACAGCCTAGACTGCACAGTGAACTCAAGGCCAGGTTTATCTGCATATCGACCCTGTCTCACAAAACAAAACACAGGGCTGAGATGGTTCAGTGGTCTAAAGCGCCTGCTGAGGAAAGCTCAGGCAACTGTAGGGACTGCAGTTTGATCCCCGGCACCACATGCTGCGCCAGCCCCACCACCAGGGTAGGCTGAGATAGCCATAAAGTAAACAAACAAACGAACGAACAAGCAAACAACTAAAATAAAATAAATTAAAAAAAAAAAACAACAAAGTTACATATATATAAAAAGGGTTAGTGATGGAGCTCAGTGTAGAATTCCTGGGTTCAATTCTAGTACTGCTAAAAACAGTAACTAGTGAATGGAAGACAGGAATGGAAAATGTGCTTCAATTGACAGCAATGTATCATGCCAGAAAGCACTGTAGCATGTACCTGTAACCCCAGCACTGGGGAGGCTGAGGCAGGAGGATTGCCACAAATCTGAGGCCAACCTGAGCTACTAAATGAATTCAAAGACAGCTTAAACTGCAGAGGGAAACCCTATCTCAAAAAGACAATAGGAGAAAAAATAAAAGCACTGTAAATATAGTCAAACATTGTGTTATGGTTTATGTCTAGCTGTCCCCCCAAAGCCTCATGCAATCATGGGGTGGGGACTTCTAGAGTTTGAGACGTGAGTCATGATCCACTGGGATTATGTGTTTTAGTACTGGTGGGGTACAATTGGTTCCTCCCTGGAGCATGACCTGGGCCTGCCTAGGATATAATTGGCTCCTCCCTAGAGGGGGATCAAGGGCCCATCCTGGGGTATGGTTGGTTCCACCCTAGGGCACAATGGGCCCACGTCAGAGTGACTGAGCACAAAGAGACTTTTTAAGGAGCTGTTGTTCTCTGTTCCCTGGCTTGTTCTGCCACCATGAACTGGATGCCCTCTGCCCTGTTCCACTTAGCCTTGGGCCAGCCGAACATGGACTGAAACCTCCAGCAACTGTGAGCTAAATAAACCTCTCCTTCCTTCATTTTGAGTGTCAGGTATTTGTCCCAGCAACGAGTAAAAGTAACTAAGACACATTGCTTGTGATCCCCCCCACCCATCCACCCCCGGAACGGGGGACTGAACTCAGGCCCTTGCACTTGCCAGGCAGGGGCTTATTCTACTGAGCTATCTCCCCAGTCCCTTCAAACATTGCTTAATGACAGAGATTAAGTTTTAGGAAATGTCCCATTATACAACTTCTGTGTGCAAAGACTATCAGGCATATTTACACAAACTAAGGTGGCTACACGGTAACCAGACAATGCACTCTCCTAAGATCACTGTCATAAATGTAGCCCATTGTTGACAAAATCATGACACAACAGAGGACTACATAGGGTTCTACAGCATCCACATACCTCCCGTGGAGAAGCAGAACTGAAGCACTACACTGTAATTCCCAGCTCTGATGTTCACATTCATTCTTCCTCCTCCCTCTTATTCCTGTTTTAGTACTCTCATTTTATTCAGAAATTGTATCCAGCTCTCCTTTACTTGCTTTCTCCTTTAGTTCTTTGATCATATTCCCTCACAGATGTAAAACTTGCTCACACTCTTCTGTTGGGTATGTTCTGTCAAACTTCTGGGGAGTAATGGACGCTGAATTGAACATGGCACTCTGGAATCTTTCACAGAGCTCTTTCACAGAGCTCTCAGGGCTGTTGTGATGTACAACAGGCTACAAAATGTACAACACACTACAAAGTCCCAAAAGAGTCCACATCAATCACTTTCCAGCTTAATCTGGCAGAAAGTCTGATCTTCACACCTCCCTATTCTGCCTTTTTATCAATCTCTTTCCCAATGTGGAGAGCTAACGTAAATGACCTGTTCAAATGTCAGGGCCTTGACTAAATCATTCAATTCCTATATCACAACTAATTCTCTCAGCACAAAATGCCAGGTCTCTGTGTGTTCAGAAGATAAACGGTCATGATCTTTTTCCTATCTTCCTTAAATGTCTTATAAGCACACAAGACTACAGGAAAAGGAATTTGAACGCAACAGAAGCAAATCATCTAGAATTAAAGCAAACCCAATCTACCAAACTAGTGGATTCTCGGTGTAGGAGATGTTGAAAATACCCAAGAGAAATAAATGTAGCATAAGAGGTGACTAAGAAGTCAGGCACAGCAACACATGCCTGTATCTGAGCACTCTGGGAAAGGGAGACAGGAGGATCGAAAATTTAAGCCCAGCCATGGCAATTTAGTCACTTAACAAAGTTACTGTCTCAATATAAAATTAAAGAGTTTGGTCTATAAGTAATTCAGGGGTAGAGCACTTGCTTAGATGCAAGAAGTCCTGTGTTCAATCCCCAATACCACACACATTTACAGAGTATTGAAGGAAGAGACACAAAACTTACATTATAGGATTTTTGGTGTTGTTACTTATTTTATTTTTAAATTTTCCTACACTGGAACTTGCCCAGGCTGGGCTCAAACTTGCAATCTTCCCCCTATCTCAGCCACCATCAAAGTGGCTGGGATTATAGGCATATACCACCACACCTGGCACATTTTTTTATTCGAGAAATAAGGGCTGGGGAGACAGCTCAACTGCATATGCACCTCCTGGCAAGCACAAGGTCCTCAGTTTAATCCCTAGTACCCACTCCCCAAAAAAAGTACTCCTAATTCCTCCTAGTAGTTATACAGAGCACAGGGTGTAGATGTGATAATTTTTCTAATCATTATTGGTACAAAAAACTTCTTCTCATTGAACTAAAAGAAAGTGTTGTATACATAATCCAATGTTCCATAATCACAGTGGGTTACTGGCAAAATTGGCCATGTTGGAAGCTGTTGATTTAAGCCTTTTACAGCTCAGCATACTAATCTAGCTTTACATTTTATACTAATATGGGCAGATTAGGGGCCAGGGAGATAGCTCCATGGCACCAAAAAAAAAATCAATATGGACAGATCATCATGAAAAAATTGTCTTACTATGAAAACTTAGTGCAGTGCTTTCTTTCTGTCAAATCACAGCCCCTCACATCCAGGCTCCCATGAAAGCACCAAGTTCCTAAAAGGCACCTGAGCAACCCCAGCTCTCCCCTCGCCACTGTCACTTCCAAATAATGACTGCCTGCCGGTAGCACACAACTGTGATCTCAACCACTTATAAGAGCTTGAGACAGGAGAACTGCAGGGCCATCCTGAGTAACTTATACTGTTCATTGAAACAAGAGCTGGAGATATAGCTCAGTGGTAAAGCACCTGCCTGGCTCACAGGCACTCTAAGCTATATCCTCAGTCCTGCCAAACACACACACAAACGCTACTAGCCTGAAGAGCTGGATGCCAGATTCTGTCACATTTCCACAGGTTCATTTCTTCCCCCACATACATGCTGTTTCCAAAGCAAAAGCAGCTGATACGGTGACGCACACCTACAGTCCCAGCACTTAGAAGGCAGAGGCAGAGGGTTACCATGAGTTCAAGGCCACCCTGAACTACACAGTGAGACCCCTGTCTCAAACAAAACAAAATGCTGGGGGGGGGGGGAGATACACTCCAACACACCCAAAATACAGACTTTGGGTGAAGTGGACTTACACACATTATAGTGAACAGTTTAACGTGTATATATTGACGTTATCTGTGTGGCAGGAACTGGGGATTGAACCCAAGGCTTCAAGCATGGCAGGCAAGTTCTCTATCTATAAACTAATTCCCACGTATTTAAAAAACAGTATTTTTTGTTTGAAGCCAGGTGTGGTGGTGCATGCCTGTAATCCTAGCACTCAGGAGGCTGAGGCAGAGGGTCACCAAGAGTTTAAGACCAGCCTGCACAAAAAGTGAATTCAAAGCTAATGTGAACTACATAATGGGATCCTGCCTCAAAAAAAAAAAAAATATTTTTCTGAAAACTCTTAAGATAGGGTCACACTAAGCTGACCAAAGCAGCATGGACTTGTAATCATCCTCCCTCAGCCTCCTGAGGAGCTGGGACTGCAGGTGTGTACCACTGTGCACTACAATATATACATGCCTGGTTAAATGCAAGACAGAGACCAAACCATGCTCTCCTTTTGTTTCTTAACCTAGAACTGTTTTTGTACATCAAAACACAGGAATTACATAGGGATCCACTGTCTCTTACTAGTACAGTCTGAAAACGAAGATTTTTCAAGATTTCCTTTTGTACAACTAGACCTATTAAAATACCAAGTATAAAACCAGCCCGAAGTCTAGTTTCCAATTTTAACTTTCAGCTTTTTAAGAACATATGTTTGGGAAAGGAGCTGAGGAGTACAAGCCTGTTGTACCCCTCAGTACTCTGGAAAGTTGAGGCAGGAAGATTTCAAATTGAAGACTAGCCTGGGTTTCTTGTACTCATTTTCTTACACATGGCTTTTCAATATCCATCCGCTGCACAGACAAGATCTTCCAGGGCAGAATGCCTCACTCCTGGGCCCAGTACTCAGCACACTCAGCACAGAGCACCCAAGAGCCTTTTTCTGTTGGCTTCATGCCCTCCATTACTTGATCCCATGGGTAGAGCTGGGTGTTGATCCCTGTGCAGCAGTGGGAAGTCAAAAACACTTTTCAGCTGAGGCCAAGCACTGTTTGCACTGGAGAGGTTACTCAGTGACCGTCTACACACAGCACCTGGCAAAATGGGGACCGCCTGACAAACCCTCAGGAGGACTTTATCACAGTCAGTGAGTTGTGCAGCTATGACTTCAGCACCCAGAACTGCAAAGAGTCATTTGGCAGTGGGAGCTGGAGATATGTGACAGGGGTCATAGAACAGCATGGGGAAATACCAATTATACCTCCCAGTGTTGGGGACCAAGCTATGCGACAGACTATGGGGCCCTTGATGTGACTTAAGCTACCTTCCCCAGTCTTGGAGATTGGAGGTAAGGGTGACCTGGCTTCAGAAACCAGGTAGTGTAAAGAAGCTGCCTGTCCCCTGCCTATGGGCAGAAAATAACCTGGGCCCCAGAGGAAAGAGAGTATCTGCTGAGGACAGCTGTCAAAATACAGGCATTTGGGTTTAAAGAAAATTTGGGGGGGGCAGATGAGAGAGCTCAGTGGTCTAAAGCACCTACTTAGGCAAGCTTAGGCAACTGCAGGGACCATGGTTCTATCCCCAGGCACCACATGCTACGCCAGCCCCACCCCCAGGGCAGGCTGAACCGGCCATAACATAAATAAAGTTTATAAATAAATAAATAACAAAATTTAGTTCCTCATTAACTTAATCCTTAGCCACTCATTTTTTTGGGGGGAGGGGATTTAATACAGGGTCTACAGGATCTCACTACATAGATCAGACTCCTAGATCCTTCTGTTTTCAGCCTCCCAAGCACCGGGATTATAGGCATGTGCCACTATGCCCGGACTAACCACTCATTTTCTATAGTTGCTGTTCCATGAAACTGGAGATACTCCACCCCTAGGCTTCTTGCTGCCCAATGAAGCCAGCCAACCTTGGAGACAGCCCAGTCAGTCCACTAGAGGGGAACTCATTTCAAGTCCTCATTGTAACCTCAAATTTGTCTTTGTCTCTCATAATTTCCTGTCATCACTTCTATAGGTGTCCAAGAGTCTGATCAAAAGATGTCAAAAAGGAAGGACTTGACTGAGCCAGTATACTTTGTGTCTAAAGACAACCTTTTCTCCCATCTCAGACCACTATTGTTCCTTAAAATGCTCTGAAGATACAAACTGGCCCAGTGGTTTATTCTAATTATGAAAATTAACCCTCTTTTTAAACATATTAAAATTTACAATAAAGCAGCAAAAACATTTTCAACATATGCAAAGCCTGGAATATATCTTTATGTAATTTTTCATTAACAACCTCCCAATAGAAGTGGTTAAATAGGGCCAAGAAGAAGAATAGCTCAGTAGAATAAGCACTTGCCTGGCAAGTGCAAGGTTCTGAGTTCAATCCCCAGTACCGCTTAAAAAAAAAAGTGGTTAAATAAAAATCGCGTGTCTTGGGCCGGACAGATAGCTCAGCAGTCTAAGCCTCTGCCTGACATGTGCCAAAGAGCTGGGTTCAACCCGTAGTACCAGGACCACATGCTACGCTGGCCCTTAGGGTTGAGCTGGGCATAGTGACACATGCCTGTAATCCCAGCATTAGGGTAACTGAGAAAGAGGAACACTATGAGTCTGAGCTGCATAGTGAGACTCTGTACTGAGTAAGTAAAACAAAAAAACAAAAAGTGTAAAAAATTACATGTTTTATTTTTGAGGTGCTGGGGATGAAACCAGGCCTTGTTTGTGCTGGGCAAAGACACACCATTGAGCAGCCAATGAACAATCCATTTAGTCTGTAAGTTGAGTGGCTGTGTATGCTCAAACCAAACAAAGCCAGAAGACAGCGAATGCCTGGAAGCTTCAGAAACAGATTAAACCTAACATTTGCTTTCCTGGGCCTCTTTAAGCCCATTCCCTACAGCTAAGAAGATACACAATACTGTTCCATCATGCCCAGGGATCCTTGGAAATAGGACCTAAGTTTTCTATCATTCAGCTAACCCCTTGGCATCAGGCCTGGAACATAGCAGTGTAATCAATAAAACCAAATGACCAAACATTTTACAGCATTTGTCCCGTATATACTGAGAGAAAAGTTTATTTCTTCACTCTGCTGGGCAATTTAGGAAAGGCTTCCTTTAACTTTCTTTTCACTGGGCAAGGTGGTGCAGACCTGTAACCTCAGCCTGCAGGGAGACTGAGGTAGAAATACTACAAATCCAAGGCCAGTCTAGGAGTGAGTTCCATCTGAGCTACAGAATGAGGCTTGATCTAAGTACACAAAATTTTCCTTTTCTCCCCGTCCCCCATACAGGGGATTGAACTTAGGGTGCTTTACCACTTTCCCTTTTTATTTTTCTTTTTTTTTTTTT